>CBVK0100509036.1:0-16529 GCA_900067695.1 Picea abies
AATAGCGAAGCCGACAATAAGACCTCCAATCCGTTGTCCAATCAGATCTTAACAAACATGGTACTTTCTATTATATAAAAATCAATGTTTTCACTTCCCTTGTTCCAACAATAGATAATATCCAAATATTTGTGGTCAATGCACAATTTAATACCAGGTCAATGATTTATCGATCGCTATAGTCCCTCTTTGCCTACGGCAGGGACTAATAATGAGCTTAGAGAACTTTGCATTATTGACCACTATAGAAAGTGGTGTTTTTGTAACTTGTGCCAAATACTTTGGTTCAATGCAATGATCTACAATTACTCCATTCATATCTTACTCATGTTTATCTACTGCATGAATGTATTTCCTCTCAACAACAGTATGTAACATTTTGTTCATAATGTGTGTATGATGTATACTCTCATCTCCACTATTCATATTCACATTGTTCACCCCATGTTGGTCATTTCTCTCATGACCACTTGAACTCTCAATATCAAATACAACAGTATTTAAATTAGGAAGTGAATATTATAAAGGAGGCAAATTCAAAAACTTGTTATATCCTTCTTTGGAAGCGATTAGCATATATGCCAGGTTCTTGCTTTCTAAGAAGAAATAGCATGATGAAATAAAAGAGGTGTTGTGGTAACATGTTCATCATTCCATATATCATCCTAAAGATATGCAATAATGATAATAGCATCACCTTTATCACTATTGTAAAAATGGATAGCATATGAACAAACATAAATTATATTTATAATTTCCAATAAATTAGATAGAAAATATATATGATGTAATATACCTCCATGAGAATGTTGCAAATACATTATTTATTAAATAAACATTTAAATTGAACATTTGAGTCTTTCAATATTCCTTCAACACAAACTGTCAATACAAACTCTTAAAGTTGTAAAGTTATACAATGTTGTTTTGTTTCCTTCATCTTGTGTCCCATTGGGACTTCTAATGGAACACTAGTTGCTTGTCTTTGCTTTCGGATGTATAGAACTAGGAAAACAATAATCGACTAATAACTCATTTGCAACAAATAAATTTTAAATTGCATCCACGTGAACATATAATTTCCCAATCCTAGACATGAACCTTTCCTTGTCATAATGACCTCAATAGATATACAATTGTCATTTTTGGATTGTTTTCATGACTTATGAATAAATCCTACAATGTTCCCATGTTTGTGTAGATGACCATCCATGTATACATAATCCTTTAAATTTCATGATGAATTCAAGCACATGCTATAGTTAGACATAGAAAATTGATGATTCCAATCTTCCATAATCATTTTGTCTATAATGAGATCCAAGAAAGGGTATCAATGTAACTTCTCCCTAGCGAGGAATGTGCACTTTTGACATGATATATAGACCTACGTTTTCTCCTTTTTTTAGAGGGAGAAATCATGAAAATGTAGTAAAAATATGAGAAAATCTCTTCTATAATGGGGAAATCCCTAGATGTATGCCAATCATCGTATTTATATAGTGGCACCAAGTTCCCTGGGAGATAAGCATAAACAGGGCAACACCTTCCAAATGTTTCTTTGGTTGGTAAGAGGCTTGGATAATTTTTGTATTCTTTGAGATTTTTTCTCTCCTATTGATTTGACCACCATTTTCAATCTTGTAATATGAGGAATAAAAGGAATATGAATGTGAAGAATCTTTCGATGCTTGCATTATATTTTGTTTTTTCCTCAATGAGACTTTGAGGAATGGATGAATTTATGTACTCTCTACAAGACCTACGGGCAACAATCTATTGTTGTTGAAAACTATCAACATCATATTATCATAGTTCCACCCAGTGAAAGAGACCATTTATACCTTCATTTTTTGGTATAGTGAACCTTTGAGATCATGTCCCAACTCAATTGTGTCTTTAAAGTTTACAATTCAGATTGTAGCCCGATGCATTGTTTAAGATTTTTATAATGTAATAAATGAAATGCATATAATATGATAGGTAGAATGTAAATGAAATACAACCTAAACTAATCATGTGGAATCACACGCTTCAACATTCCCCCAAGTCAAATAAAACGTGGTGAACCATTTTAAATTTTAAGCAAGTCTTGTCAAGTATACTTTGCTCCCTATTATTTTTATGCTTGATTTATGATTATGTGCCACTGACTCGATTAATATTGACTAGGCATAATTTTTATCTTTTTGTTATCTAACATATTCATGATAGCTATAACACTTGTATCATCAGGTTGGTTTTGCTTCGCAAGTTTTGTTTCTCTTGCATCCCATGCTTTACACACATCAAAGTCTTCGTCATTGGACCTCATGAATTGAATGGCTATGACATAGTTGAAAATGACATAGTTGAAAATGTTTATGGAACCTTATTTAGGGTCACTAAACTACATGATTAATTAACTCACAACTGAGTTTGGAGTAAAATTAACAATTTGGCTAAGTTAAGTTATGGGTGATAGGTGCCCTAGACGTTAATTTAAAATCAATCAAATACCTATAAATTATACCAACATAACACATTGAAAGCCGATAAAAACAGTACGAGCCAAAGAGATATAACTTGATTCTAGTTGAGCACCATCTCAATGCGAACCCAAACTTTTGAATTAAAATACCCTTGTTTACAAATTTGGGTCCCACATGAATCATTATTTTGAACTCCGAAAAGGATTACATATCAATTTTTGTGATTACAAACACAATGCACTCAAAATTTGATTCCAAAGACCACACGTATGCAATGATGCAGATCAGTCACAAATCCTCTTTCCAATTTTATAGATACAACCCCATTTTTTTTATAATTTATATACCCAACATGTATTTGCATATTATGATCAATGTATTATAACAATTATTTTATGTATATTTTTGTAATGACAAAAAGATAGCTCTATATATTTGAGATATATATTTGACATGTGTAAAAATTATATATTGAAATAAAACAAATTAAGTTTGTAATGTTGAAGGATTAATAAAATGTTAATTTTTAATTATTATAATGTAAAAATTATATATAAAAAAAATAGATTTGTATATATCTATTTTTTTAATGAGGATTCTTAAAACATCAAAACAAATTTATAATATCCTTTTAATATGAAATAGGATTCTTAATGGGTACAACTAGCCATTCCATCATTGATTTGTAGTGTAGTACAACACAATAGCTTTGTTGCACTATCTCGATAAGAGGTCCCTACCAGTGACATTGATAGAGTGGTTAGAGATTCAGATGCACATGAGAGTACAATGAGGAGAGGGCACATGGACATAACAGTCATCCATGTGAACCTAATAGATGCTTAATCCGTGGGCAGACATGCTATGGGCCTATAGAGCCAAGTGGACAACATAGCTTCATGCAGGAGGTTAGTATCTTAACCCTCTCTATGTGCTTCATTGTTATATATTTATTTTGTATTTTGTGTATTTATATCGATATTTTAATGTATGTTTTTTTGCAGTTGTTATGTCTGAGCAGTAGACCCTCTATGTCGATGGATGCATTGGTACCTAGCCCCACCACCGATGTAGCAGTAGAGGCAACATGTTCATTGATTGCACCCCACACACATGTATGTATCACATTTGATAAATTCACCATAGTCATTTCTTTATTTTATGGCATCCTCAATTTTTTAATTTTCTCGTGTTTCTATAGGATTTGGGACTAGGAAATGCAGAGGAATGTCCATCTAGGATGGACAAGTCACTTGTGTCACAGGTATCATTGTAGAGTTAAATATCATACAATTCTTAAATTATTTGTGTTTATGTTTCTGAATTTTACTATTTGGTACTAATAGTTCAATTTTATCAATATGTATGCAGGCTGTGGATATATTTGCTAGCTATAGTACTACTGCACTCCCTGGGTACCTGAGAGTTGCTTATGGGTTACCTTTCTATAGGCCTAGGGAGTTGTAATCACTTGTATAGGATGTGAGGGTCCATCAAAACCCACCCTCAACATCAGTCCTATTGCATGCATCCTCAGTGGATTCACACACAAGGAACCCATCCACACCACTTGTATGCCACCCACTACCACCACCATTTCCAATGGCCCCATCGACCAATACTACCACAGTAGAGGTTTTCTAGGAGCAGGTTGTACAACCTAGTGCTCCATCTTCCAATGAATCTTCATCGACGCCTGAGATATTCACAGTGAGATAATGCACTGATGATAATTTTTTATGTTTCATGAATTTGATTTTACACATATATGTTTAATTTTCTTGAATTGATCCTTGTAACTGATGCAAGGTGGCATCATGGATATATTGGGGTCACGAAGGAGTTTAACACCCTCACGAATGATAACAACATATGCGGTGACTTCTCTTAGGGTAAATTACAAAGTATCATTTTGTATGTCTATTAATTCCTTAAGGAAAAAAAGTTATAACAATTTTTATTCTTTGTGCAGTCTCCAAAGTGTTGAAGCATGCTCATACCTAGAACCTATCGAGGTGCTTCCTCGAGCAAGAGAAGAAAGATGGATTTCCAGGATGATCTTGAGGGTGGTGAGGGTGGCAGTGGTCAATGATTGACCGACTACTATCATTTTTTAGCTAGGCCATCATATCGATGTTTTTTTATTTTAGGGCACTTGTTATCTCTTTGTATATTGGGAACGAGTTGCCATTTTCTAAAAAATGTACAGTTTATACGATGTTGAATACACACACACACACACACACACACACATTTAATCGCATATTATTTATGAATTTCATTGTTTCAACATTTTATGTTGATGAATATATGAATTTCAAAGTGTTTGAATTCAAAAATGTATGAATTTTATGTGTATTAGTCCCTTTATTTTTTTCTAAAGTGATTATAAATACTTTCATTACACATTAAGAAATTAATGGTTCACAAGTAGCATTGCTTGCTAATGAACCATGTATCTCTACATCATTGATAGATCATTCCTTATTAGTTATTTGCATGGATGTTGTGGATATCCATATTCTAACTCACAACCAAGAATATAGACTACCTCTTGAATTATCTCCATCTAAATCCATTGACAATCCACACTCAAACACTGGTCACTTGAAAATAGTGTGACCTACACAATGACATATAATAATAATTTATTATAGAGATAATTTTTCTCATTTATATTCTACGTAATTTTAAATCACTTAACAATCTCAACTCAATGTTATGTCAAATTAACCTCCATAACTAGTTCAACTCAATGTTATGTCAAATTAACCTCCATAACTAGTACTAGAATTACACATTTATGAAGATGACGTAATCTAAAATTCAATTATGCAAGTACACAACATTTGGACAACCCAAACACTTCATATATATTTAGAATATGAAGTACATGCACTTACCAATATCTTATCAGGGGTTGTTAGAAGTCGGGCTCCTCAAACCCTAGCGATGGAAACCATAAGATAACATTAGCCAGTAGATCACTCCATTAGAGATCATCTATTATAGAAAATGTTTCCACACTCCATGCATCTTTCTCTGATGGAATTCCATTTCCCTCTGCAGACCTCATTTCCCCTCACTCCAGAGCTAAAAATTTATATTTGTATACATGTATGCGACCTGAAAGTTATGCACCATGCATACATATGTGGGCTACTCCATTACAACATGCATACATCAAATTTAGTGAACAAAAATTAAAATTGCATTAGGTTTTCGTGCCATGTCACGAGATCTGTGATCCTTGACCTTCCATATACTGGAAATGCTCAGATTCAACCCTTCAATTCCATTTGGAGGCTATAAATTGAGATATATATAACCCTTGAATACATTCAAGAATTCATCATTGAGAGCAAAGACACTCTAGAGAAATTTCACCTTAATTTAGTCTCCATCCCTTTGTCCTTGAAAGTATGAACTTCTGGTGTTCATCCCCCAAGCTCTTCCTACTTTGTGGTCGAGGCCCAGTTGGAGGGACTTAGTTTCTCAGTTCCAATATGTGTTGTTACAAAAGTTTGTCACCTATGTACTTCTGTTGATTAAAATAATAGAAATACTCTCTTCTTGTCCAATTGATATCTTGAAAATATTTATATTGTTTTCCATGGGCGTATTTTTTATGTATGTTAATGGATTAAGATGATTTATATGCTAACATTATATATCAATACCATATGCTTGCATATGTTGGTTGTTGAAGACATGTTGCAGGTGTAAAGATCTGGGTCAAATGCTCAATAGTGGTATTCTTTGGATGTCTGGACGAGGTAGGCTTCGAGCCTTCTCCTATTAGCATTTGATTTATACAACATACTTGAGATTATAATTGATTTCGGATGTTGTTCCGTCTGTTGTGGTTTTCCCCTATCCATAGACAGATTTTCCTCATAACATAATTGGTGACTCTGTTGGGGAGATCCTTTTTGGGGATATTGGGTGATTTTATCTCTGTTTGCCTGAGTTTCTCTGTCATATATTGCTTGATAGTCTATATTCAGATTTATATCTGAGTTTCTTGTCTTAAACATTTCCCAGGAAGTGTCTTCCTTTACATACGTGGGTTGTCCTTGACATGGTGTGTACATACACGAGATGTCTTCCTTTAGGGAACGTACATGCACAAACTGTTGTTTAAATAATCACGTAAACTATTTCTTTAGTCTTCTTTGGCTTAGTTTGGTGTTTTTGGGGTTATTTTTGTTGCTTGCTGAGACTTATTAGGTCCCTTTGTTGACTATTAAGTGCCTACAAAATGATAAGAAGTTGTTTTATTGATGAATTCTTTGGGTTAACTCCTTTCTTGTCATGCTTCTCATTTTGTTGTCCTTTCACATTGGTCTGGGTAGTTGCTTCTTGGTATCCTACTTGGCTTGTCTCCTTTTTCTTGCAGCAGGTTCTGCCTATGAGCTTGTTATTTATTCCTTGAATTTTCTTTTCATTATATCGAAAATACAAAGAAACTTTTCTAGCTATAGTACTATTGCACTCCCTAGTTACCTGGGAGTTGCTTATGGGTTACCTATCTCCAGGCCTAGGGAGTTGCAATCACTTGTATAGGTTGTGAGGGTCCATCAAAACCCACCCTCAACATCAGTCCTATTGCATGCATCCTCAGTGGATTCACACACAAGGAACCCATCCACACCCCCTGTATGCCACCCACTACCACCACCATTTCCATTCGCCCCATCGACCAATACTACCACAGTAGAGGTTTTCTAGGAGCAGGTTGTACAACTTAGTGCTCCATCTTCCAATGAATCTTCATTGATGCCTAAGATATTCACAGTGAGATAATGCATTGATGATAATTTTTTATGTTTCATGAATTTGGTTTGAATTTTCTAGCTATAGTACTAGTGCACTCCCTGGGTACCTGGGAGTTTCTTATGGGTTATCTTTCTCCAGGCCTAGGGAGTTGCAATCACTTGTATAGGCTGTGAAGGTCCATCAAAACCCACCCTCAACATCAATCCTATTGCACACATCCTCAGTGGATTCACACACAAGGAACCCATCCACACCACCTATATGCCACCCACTACCACCACCATTTCCATTCGCCCCATCGACCAATACTACCATAGTAGAGGTTTTCTAGGATCAGGTTGTACAACCTAGTGCTCCATCTTCCAATGAATCTTCAGTGATGCCCAAGATATTCACAGTGAGATAATGCATTGATGATAATTTTTTATCTTTCATGAATTTGATTTTACGCATATATGTTTAATTTTCTTAACTTGATCCTTATAACTGATGCAGGGTGGCATCGTGGATATATTGGGGCCACGAAGGAGGTTAACACCCTCACGAATGATAACAACATATGTGGTGACTTCTCTTATGGTAAATTACAAAGTATCATTTTGTATGTCTATTAATTCCTTAAGGAAAAAAAGTTATAACAGTATTTATTCTTTGTGTAGTCTCCAGAGCGTTGAAGCATGCTCAAACCTAGAACCTATTGAGGTTCTTCCTCGAGCAAGAGAAGAAATATGGATTTCCAGCATGATCTTGAGGGTGGTGAGGGTGGCAGTGTTCAATGATTGACCAACTACTATCATTTTGTAGCTAGTCCATCATATCGATGTTTTTTATTTTATGGCACTTGTTATCTCTTTGTATATTGGGAATGAGTTTCCATTTTGTAAAAAATGTACAATTTATACGATGTTGAATACACACACACGCACACACACACACACACATTTAATGGCTTATTATTTATGAATTTCATTGTTTCGACATTTTATGTTGATGAATATATGAATTTCAAAGTGTTTGAATTCCAAAATGTATGAATTTTATGTGCATTGATCCCTTTATTTTTTTCTAAAGTGATTATAAATACTTGCATTACACATTAAGAAATTAATGGTTCGCAAGTAGCATTGCTTACTAATGAACCATGTATCTCTACATAATCGATAGATCATTCCTTATTAATTATTTGCATGGATGTTGTGGATATCCATATTCTAACTCACAACCATCAATATAGACTACCCCTTGAATTATGTCCATCTAAATCCATTGACAATCCACACTCAAACACTGGTCACTTGAAAATAGTGTGACTTAAACAATGACATATAATAATAATTTATTATAGAGATAATTTTTCTCATTTATCTTCTACATAATTTTAAATCACTTAACAATCTCAACTCAATGTTATGTCAAATTAACCTCCATAAGAATATGAAGTACATGCACCTACCAATATCTTATTAGGGGTTGTTAGAATTCAGGCTCTTCAAACCCTAGCGATGGAAACCATAAGATAACATTAGCCAATAGATCACTCCATTAGAGATCATCTGTTATAGAAAATGTTTACACACTCCATGCATCTTTCTCTGATGGAAATCCATTTCCCTTTGTAGACCTCATTTTCCCTCACTTTAGAGCTAAAAATCCATATTTTTATACATGTACACGACCTGAAATTTATGCACCATGCATACATATGTGGGCTACTCCATTGCAACATGTGTAGATCGAATTTAGTGCACAAAAATTAAAATTGCATCGGGTTTTCATGCCATGTCATGAGATCTGTGATCCTTGACTTTCCATATACTAGAAACGCTCTGATTTGACCCTTCAATTCCATTTGGAGGCTATAAAATGAGATATATATAACCCTTGAATACATTTCAAGAATTCACCATTGAGAGCAAAGAAACTTCTGGTGTTCATCCCCCAAGCTCTGCCTACTTTGTTACAGAGAACCTCATTGAATACTACATGTGAGCTTACCTTTGTGGAGGATTGAAGTGGTGGAGGCCCAGTTGGAGGGACTTAGTTTCTTGGTTCCAATATGTGTTGTTACAGAAGTTTGTCACCTATGTACTTCTGTTGATTACATTAATAGAAATACTCTCTTTTCGTCCAATTGATATCTTGAAAATATTTATATTGTTTTCCATGGGCGTATTTTTTATGTATGTTAATGGATTAAAATGATTTATATGCTAACATTATATATCAATACCACATGCTTGCATATGTTGGTTGTTGAATACATGTTGCAGGTGTAAAGCTTTGGGTCAAATGCTCAATAGTGGTATTCTTTGGATGTCCGGATGAGGTAGGCTTTGAGCCTTCTCCTGTTAGCATTTTATTTATACAACATACTTGAGATTAGAGTTGATTTCGGGTGTTGTTCCGTCTATTGTGGTTTTCCCTTATCCACAAAGAGATTTTCCTCATAACAAAATTGGTGACTCTGTTGGGGAATTCCTTTTTTGGGATATTGGGTGATTTTATCCTTGATTTTATCTTTGTTTGCCTGAGTTTCTCTGTCATATATTGCTTGATAGTCTATATTTAGATATATATATGATTTTCTTGTCTTAACCATTTCCCAGGAAGTGTCTTCCTTTACATACGTGGGTTGTCCTTGACATGGTCTGTACATACATGAGATGTATTCCTTTAGGGCATGTACATGCGCAAACCATTGTTTAAATAATCATGTAAACTATATCTTTAGTCTTCTTTGGCTTAGTTTGGTGTTTTTTGGGTGAGTTTTGTTGCTTGTTGAGACTTATTGGGTCCCTCTGCTGACTATTAAGTGCCTACATAATGATAAGAAGTTGCTTTATTGGTGAATTCTTTGGGTTAACTCCTTTCTTGTCATGCTTCTCATTTTGTTTTCCTTACACATTGGTCTGGGTAGTTACTTCTTGGTATCCTTCTTGGCTTGTCTCCTTTTTCTTGCAGCAGGTTCTGCCTATGAGGTTGTTATTTAGTACTTGAATTTTATTTTCATTATATCAAAAATAAAAAAAATGTTTTTTTGCATTTTACTTATGGAACTTTCACTTTTGTCTATTTTTCATTATTTTTGGCATATTAGGAAATATTTCACTTCATTGAAATTGTAAAGATTGCATCTTACTAACATCATTTAGAAGTATACCATCTCATTGAAAAGCAAGACTAGTACTTAGTAGTGTTTTTACATTTACTTCTTTTATGTTGTGTCATAATACCATCAGTTTCACGATCGCACCTCTTCAGTAATAAGAAGCCATTAAAATTAATGTTGAATAATTAAAATTTATCAGAAATTTTTTTATTTTTTAGGGCACACAAACAAGTATAGGACCTAGGGCCTTGGAATAGGATTTTGTGAGTAAATGTCTCCAAGGCTATAAAACTGAATGTATGTGTCTAACTAAGGAATGGTGGAACCTATTGTATAATTGGTGTCCTGAGGAGGCTCCTCTCACACCGAAGTTAACCAAGATGTCGCATGAAGTTGGTTGCAGATATAGCCCTCTAATATCTTCCTAGCGTCAAAGATATTTCTAGGGTTATATTTGTATTTGGGGGTCTTGCTAGTACCTTTACCTCCATGAGAGGTGGTGCTTTCAAGGTTTTAGGATTTGTTACCTTTCCCATACGGTGGACCACACTTGCGACTGCTCGCCTGAGCATTGGTTATATTGTGGTGAATTTAGTTTCTTGACATAGGTAGCCACACAGGTTACTTGTAGGAGTTATTCTGCAGGTACCTTGAGTCATATAAGGGTCAAACAACACACATACTTTATGGAGGATTTCCTCTCTAGAAGGATCTGACTGACTATGTTGTGAAGCCTATTAGGGTCCTTATAACTAATTCTGACATCTCCACTCTATTGTTGTGGAGTCTCAGGCCCCTCTTGGGTGAGGCATACCTACTTTATTTTGGGAGGTCCCTTTCAGCCATTATATCATGTTTGTGTGCATTAGCATTTTTCCTTATTTAGGAGTGTGATCTTTGATTATTAGTTGACTTTAGGATTTTGTATTATATCTCGAGTTTTAGTCATCGTGGAGAAAGACTATCCCTCTCTCTAGTCTCTTTGTCTTTTGAAGTGACCACCATGTCTTGATCCTTTACCGAAGTCGCCTTTTAAAAGGCATAGAGTTAATAAGAGTGGTGGATATATTTCCACCTCCCAAGACCGTGATCATCCTACCATGAGTATTGAGTCAGATATGAATGTCTCGGAAATCCTTTCAACTCCCCTATCCTCTATGATTATTTGGGTCCCCTTGACTCCCTTATCCTCAATGGTGCAGATATTGAAGGGTATCTCATATAGTGTTTCTCAACCCGTGAGCTCTGCTCATCCTATGGGGACGAATCCTTTTTTATTTCCATATGGTATGCCGAATCATGATTCTCAGTCAATAACTTCGGCGTCTAATCCTTTTTATTTTGGTATTCCTTACATACGGTCACACTTCTCATCCTCTGTTTCAATGGATAATATGAACCCTAGTTTTGGGTTTGGGGGAACGATGCCTCCTTATGTTCCTTTCTCGTTTGGTGGAGGTCATATTCCCCAAGTGATTCCTATGGTTGGAGGTTGGAATCCTCCTTCCTCCAGGCCTAATCTTAGATTCAATGCTCCAGGATGGAGTGATCAAATGGATGGTCAATTTACTTCGTATATTATGTTCGTCATTCCATCTTCCTCCATTTTGATTCTGAAAAACACATTTATTATGGAAAACCCCCCTCTATCCTTTGGCATTTCATCTGGAGGGAGTCATTTTTACGGTATGGGAAACCCCTAGAATGGAGTTCCTTCGTCTGTGGGAAACGTATACAATCCTTATCACACCGCTTCTCTGGATATGGTTCCCTTATAACCTTTTATGAATCATTTGGGAGGAGGATACTATCCTATTAGGTAGGGCCATGGTGTATACCAGAACCCTTCCTGTCGTGCAATCTCTCAAAACCATTCATTCCAGGGACCATGCTCTTTGATGCCACAACTAGCCACTACAAGTCATGCTGGAAGAACAAGTCCAGTCACAATGAGTCATACTGGCATCAAGTCACCAGCCTCTGCAAGTCATGTTGGAGATCCGTCACTAGCCTCTAAAAGTCAAGCTAGGGGCAAGAAACCAACCATTGGAAGTCATGTTGGGGTCACAACTCTAGTCACTAGAAAAAAATCACCAACCTCTGCAAGTCATGTTGCATATGTGCTACTAGCCTTTGCAAGTCTTTCTAGGAGAATATCACCATCCACTGCAAGTCACGCTGGGGGAATTGATACGATTGAGAAGCCTATATGTGTAGGAAGTAAGCCCAAGTTTCTTTGTAGACTGTGCATAGGACATTAGCTAACTAGTTTGTGCCCTTCTACTATCGTGGTACGAGAAGTGCAGTCATTGTCTAATGGCCCTTCTAGTTTAGAGTCATCTTCAGTTTATCAACAATATAATCCTTGTTTGGTTGATCCAGCGGTCATGTCAATGCAATATTTGACTGAAACCACTCTTGTTTTTGGGAGTGATGTGTCTCTTTATGTTGTTGTCTTGCATCATGTTCAACCAACGGTCATGTTGATGAAATATTTGGCTGACACCACTCCTTTTTTGGAGAGTGATTCATCTCTTGACCTGGTTGTATCACATATTATTCAATAAAAAGTTGAAGAAGTGGTCATGACAATGCAATCTTTGGTCGATCCCACTCTTCTCTTGGAGAGTGACAAGTCTTAAAAAGTGACATTGTCAATGCAATCTTCATCCAATCCCACTCTTCATTTTGAGGGTGATGTGTCTTTTAACCATGTCCTAGTATGGTTTCCTAGGATTGGAATGATCTTGTAGAGACTCTCCTTCCTTTTGCTACACCCTTCCAGATAAGGGCCGTTCTTTGATATATTCTAGATGAATGATCCTCTACAAGTATTTTATCCTCCTCGTCTTGGAATTTTTTGGGTTCTCCCAAGCTTGTGTTAGCTACCAATTCGTTGTTGTATTTCAAAATAATTCATGTATGGTATCCTTGGCTCACCTCAGGATACGATGCTTAGAACATCATCCTCAAGTCTTTGCTAATATCTTTTATGACTCCTGAAAAAATGAAAATATTACCGAGGGAACTTTTCTCTTTCAAAATCGTTAAATGGTTTTGAAAGGACTTCTATTTGGTATAAGTTTAACCCTTTTCTATAACAAGTAGACTATTTACGAAAAATGAATACTCTAGTCACCATTGGCTAGAAGAGTTCTTTTGGGTATTATTTTATACATTTTTGGGCCTAGGGGACTAAATCTACAAAAAATGACATTTTTGTATTAAGTTGTGATTGCATCCCATTATATTGCTTGCATTATTTAGCCTATTTCCAGCTCCTACTTTCTCGTTATAAGCCTCTTTCCTCATCAATTCGCATCACTAGCCAAGCAGTTCATCCAATATATCCTTTACAGCTTGACACCCTTTTACCCATAGAGGAAACATTCCCTCAAGTTTTCATGCCCCACATGTGTTCCCTTGCATTGGCCATAGGTATGTTCCATGAATTGTAACTATTTTCTTATTCCTGAGACTCGTTTCATCTCCTGTATCATAGAATTTACTTTCCTCTAAAAAAACTCAAAAAACGATGGGTGAGAAAATAATATTATCTCCTATCGGCAACAGTCATGTCGCCTTTCAACATAGCAAAAAATATTGAGTCCATTTTCATACAATGTTTGGTTTTACCATGACCTTAGGAAGTTGAGCTCGTTACTTAAAGTATATTCCTTCGATTGGTTATTCTTCTAGTCCCCATGGAGAGTTTGTTCATGCCTCCTGTTTCGCAAGATTTTTTCAATAATCAGTATTAATTCTGTGTCTCATGAGTTATCCATATGTCTCATTCTCTTGTTCAAAGGAACTTTAAATCATATGTCTTCCATTCCTCAAAACTGCTGACTTTGCATGTCGGCCATACCCTAAGCGTATCTCAAAATCACATGAAGTTGTTGTGCTACATTGCACCCTAAGCCTAATTTCATCATTGGTAGGTAACCTTGAACCCAACAGATTCCATTTCCTCATTGGTCACTAACTGAGGGGTTTCCCTTGTGTTTGATGGGAAGAAATCTATTCACACATTCGGGTTCATGTAATGTATTGGATTCCATTAGCCATATTGGTGGTTTCATTTCCTTTGTAGGCATCTTTCCTTATTGGATGCTATTCATAGTGTCTCTTTCGTGCACTACTTGCATCTGGTGCAGCCATAGATTTGCATGGTTGTTTGTTCGTGAACATCCTATTCATCTGAGCTCCTCCTAATCATCAAGCTATTGCTTTCTACCTCACTCTAGATGATAAGAGATTCCTTAAGGCTCTCCTTTCAGTGCATCTCCTTCCATTAAATTCATCGCATCTATTATGGAAACGATACCTAAAGTCCTATGAGTACCTAGAGGCTTCCATTCATCAGTGGCAGGTTCTCCTGCCATCAACATTTGGGAATACATCAATGTCTCTTGATCGATGGATTGCTCAAGTCTTTGAATTCAACACCCTTATCACACTTGTGCAATGTACTCAGTGCCTTGACACCCACATTCATTATAGGTGGGTTGTCTTTCATTTGTTAATGGTATACCTTAATGAGTGACAATCAAACTAATTCTCAATGTGTTCGACTTCAACTCCTCTATTCACATAATGTAGACTTGCACCTTCGACGGATAGTGTAGAATACCTCCATATCACAGTAGCATCACTCCATATATGTTGTTGTCTTTCATTGTATCAGTGCTTATAAGACTTCAATGATCATGGAAGATCAAATTGTACTCCATTATATACAGATATATTCAGTTGATTTTGAAACTGGACTCCACTGTGTCTCATTTGTGACTATGAATGCCTATGGCATATGTCCTCTTTGTATTGTCTATTCATGTCCATGAACAACTATTTGATATATATCCACATGGATCTGCAATGTAATTCATATTGGAATCCATGTGTACGTAGTCATTATGAATTGTAATATTCTCATGAGTAACTAGTACTTCTAGTTGAGTCTTCATTACTCAACTTCTATGAATTATAATGTATTTCAGCCATCATAGATACTCCTTTGACATCACACATTAGGGGGAATCTATTATAGAAAATATTTCCACACTCCATGCATCTTTCTTTAATGGCCTTCCATTTCCCTCTGCAAACCTCATTTCCCCCCACTCCACAGCTATAAAATCATACTTTTATACATGTTCGTGACCTGATAGTTATGAAACACATGTACATATGTGATATGCTCCATTACAACCTGTGTACATCTGGTTTGGTGCACAAAAATTAAAGTTACATTGGTTTTTCATGCCATGTCACAAGATCTTTGATCCTTGACCTTCCATATACTGGAAATTCTTTGACTCTAACCTTCAATTCTATTTGGAGGCTATACATTGAGCTATATCCAAGCCTTGAAGACATTCTACAATTCATAATTGAGAGAAAAGACACTCCAGATAAATTTCACCTCAATTGAGTTTGCATCCCTTTGTCATTGAAAGTTTGAACTGCTTGTGTTCAGCCCCCAAGATCTTCTTATTTTGTGATGGAGAACCTCATTGACTCCTAATTGTGAGCTTTATTTTATGTAGGATTGAAGTGGTGGAGGCCTAACTGGAGGGACTTAGTTTCTTGGTTCTGATATGTGTTGTTACAAAATTTTGTAACCTATGTACTTCTATTGATTACATTAATATAAATACTCTCTTATCGTCCAATTGATATCTTGAAAATATTTATATTTCTTTTCATGGGAGTATTTTTTATGTATGTTAATGGATTATGTTTATTTATATGCTAACATTATATGTCAATACCACATGCTTGCGTATGTTGTTTGTTGAAGACAAGTTACAAGTGTAAATATTTGGGTCGAATCCTCAATGATGGTCTTCTTCGGACATACAAATAAGGTAGGATTCTAGCCTTCTCTTGTTATCATTTTATTTATACAACATACTTGATATTAGAGTTTATTTTGGGTGTCGTTCCACCTGTTATGGTTTTCCCCTAGCCATAGAGATATTTTCCTCCTAACATCATCAAAAAGGTAGCATACACAATGGTTAGTCCTTTTCAGAACCTACATTTGTATCCCACACTTCTACAAGATCAACTCCCTCTATCTTCTTGATAAAAATCACATTAGGTAGCACTGTCATTTTCAAATGCCACAAAACCCTAACTTCTTCTCTTACCAGAGCTACATGATA
>CBVK0100509052.1:0-10847 GCA_900067695.1 Picea abies
CATGGCCTTCCTCCCAAGAAGCTCATGTAACCACTTTTCTCAATTAAAACTAAAATGGGTAAATAAAATATAATAAAAAGACTTAGCCCTTTTAGCCCCCTCTATCGTGGAATCATAGCCCCCTATCTCTTGTCCTTATCTGTCTTGCAGCCAACGATGTATTTTATTAATATATATAGATGCATTACAATTCTAGGCACTCCGACCCCTTTCCAACTTTATCGGCTCACTAGCCTAAGTCACAATTACATATTACATTCTAGTTCATAGGGATTGGGATCGAGTCTTATTCTTTGATGTCTTCTCAAGCCATAATGAACCTTCCTTTGAACCTTTTTCCTACCTAGATTCTGTGTCTTCCTTAAAGTTGAGTTCCTCATAGTTGTGAGTAAAAGTATTTTCCTTGAAATGGCTTGCAATGGAACGAGCTCTTGCAACCCAATTCTATAAATACATATGTGTACCTATAGATCACTAGAAAAACCATCAACAAGTTTTTAGTCACCAAATACAACAAGAAACTATATACCCTTCTCCAAGGTAATGGTCATAATAGTGAAAAATGACATTAGTTCTTAGTTATTCATTCCCTTTCTCATCCCAAATCTAAATTATTACTCTTTATTTTTTGCTTTAACTACTAGACCTCTCATCCACTTGCTCCCAAATTGATAGCACCATCTAAGTAGGCATAGAAAGACTAAAATGTACTATCTAAAATTTATTTCCCAAATTCTCTAATGAATGTGAATATGTTGCTCATATTTACAAACTTGTCACTCTCAAAGAAACAACTTGCACCAATTTTCATCTTTATGTGACATGTCTTGTCATCATGTCCTTTTTTCTTTAATCAAGTACCCGGTACAAACATTTGTTATAACATTCTCTTTCATTTCACTATTAACACTCCTAATAATTTAAATGTCGTGAATTGTAATAATTATTATGTAATATTACAAACTATCTCATTAAAATAATATTTCTTCCATTTTCTATTAGTATAAATTGATAACATATTTCTTATTAGTATAAATTGATAATTGATAGCATATCTTCACTTTTGCGAGCAAAATAAAATTTGTCATGTATTCGATATTGAAAGTACTTTTTGATAAGAAAGGTACACATAATGACCACTAAACCATTTAGTGTTCATAGTGAATCTCCACAAATTTAGATATCCATTATACTCGGAATGTTTGTTTTATCTATAAAATACGAATATAATTTAGTGGATTGAGGACGAATACTATCAAGTACATATGATACATCCATTTCAATGAAAATTCATGTGGATAACTTCAAATCAAATGCTTTGATAAGGTTGTAGAGTCTAACTTAACAAATTTGGTTAACCTTTGGTTCTTCATAAATGAAAAAAATATCCTCAAATATAGAATCAAGAGGGGTGTATGTTGCTATTAGGATTGGTTAAATATAATTTTGATTTGGCATTTAAGGGTAGGCCAGGATCGATAGGAACTTCTCTAGGGGTTGTGGGAAAAATCTTGGACATAAATTATAAAGAGTTTAAAATCAATTTTAAATAATTAAAATTTGTATTTTAAAAATGATTTTCATATAATTATTAATATTTGGAAATTTCAAGAAGAAAGATAAGCAATCACAACTTTTTTTAGCCATATGACAACATATAATGGTTTTGACAAATTTGTATTGTAACATGGTTTCCAATGAGTCATTCAATGAGTCATTCAAGGATTCTCTCTAAGCTCTAACAAATAGAAGTCTAACGTAGAAAGTCAAGAGATTCATCGATGGTGAAGTGCAACAATACCTAAGTAGTATAAAGAATAAGAAGAGATAAAAAAAAACCACTCAAGCAATGAATTTGAAGAAAATGTGTTAAGATCATTCAAAAGTATAGGCATGGAAGGGAACAAGGACATGTAGGGGACTTATTATTAATTTTTGTTTAGATATATTTTAGTTAATATTTTAGTGTTGATCGCAATGATTTTTATTTTTTAGATGACATTTAATATATTGATTACTAATAAGACACGGGGTATTCACTTAGTGAACATGTGTAATGGTGCATGCGTTCGTGGGATATTAAAGAATACCCCTAATTTCACTACATATTGATAAATACCTCCCAAAATTCTTTTATTGAACCCCCCTCACAATACATCTTTCCAATAAAACAAACCCCTATTTTAACTAGATGCCCTTTTTTATACCCCCAATACCTATAAACTCATTGAGACCGCACATCTCCCCGCAATACCTACAATATATTGACCTTATTTTTCATAATTAAAAAAAAAAAAACTTTATGAATAAAGATGATAAGATATTGATCAACATGGTGAAACCCTCGTGTAATAAGATAGATAAATGAATATAATTACTTTTATATAATACTATTTAAATTTGAGGAAAAATAAAATTACCATAAAATAATGTATAGAGAGTAAAGTATATACATCTCTATAAACTAAACAATGAAATTATTGTGTAGAGAAAATCTTTTATCTCACAAATAAAAAAAAATCTCTTACATTATTTTATTATATAACTTTAAATTAAATTAATATTATTATTATTATAAAAATACAATCAACCTTAACTTTAATAAATAAAAACAAAAACTTTAACAAATATTCAAAACTAATAAGTTTGTCCCCATAACATAACGGGCCTTCTTAAGTATACCATCTAAGAAATAGGTGTGAATGTAGCATCATAAGTTATAATTAATTATATGAGCTTGAATATATAAACAAATATATTTATGTATTTGTCCATAACTAAGTAAATTTAAATAGTTAATGTATATGTGACATTGTATTTAATTTATTGTTTATTGTGACTTCTCATATGATTGATGATAAATATTGTTTATAACACTCTTCACTATTGTTAAATATTTTGTTTTCTATTAAGATGATGATTGTTAAATATTTTGTTTTCTATTAAGATGATGATGATGATGATTGGTATTGTTCATTAAGATTATTTTTCATTAATGTTAAATATTTTTGTTATAGGATGATGATTATTACCTTTTATTAAGACCAAATTTATTTTTTTGGAGCTTGAGAAAAATGGTAACGAATTAATTAGTTTACTTTGAACTTTTATTTTTATGTTAAAAAATCAGAGAGATTATTTCCTAAATCTCCATAGTTTTAAAAAGTTAATCTGTTAAGAAAATCGTTATTGTTTGAAATATTTTGAAATAATAACACCAACTTACCTTACATTAATATTTTCACCAAAACTTAATAATGAATGTCTTCACTCTCACCCACATATACTTATCTTCTCCTCTTTCATGTTAAAATTTTGGTATGCTCTTTTAACCATAGATAATGTCATATCATTGTCACCCAACCATAGGCATCCACATATGCCACCCCTGAGCACAATAACCATTTCTTAGATAGAATGATTCTAGCGAGTCCACACTAGAACCAACAAATAAACCCTAACCAAAAATACCAATGCTGCAGCAACAACACAATACCAAGAGAACGTACCTATACTAATAGAAGTGTACCTTTACCAAGAGAAGCACATAAGAGAGATACCAAAAAGATTGAGATTTCACCATGACAACTGTTGCACCACCCTCCCCAGACTTGCACCCTCCTTCTGTTGTAACTGCAACTGTTGCAGCTACTGCTCCTCATACTTGCGCCATCCTTCTGTTGAGTGAGTGTTTGTCAAATGAGCCAGTGCCTGACTTTATTTATACTAGTATGTTAGGTGACTTTTCCAAGTGGGGTTGACTTCTCTTTCTGGGATTTTCTATTTCTTTATTATTATTCTCCTTGGGCCAATTGTCTTCTAGGGTAATTCCACATCTTTTTAATGGTTCTCTAGCTTCCAGAATATTCTACTCTAAGTAAAAAGGTTACACTTCGAGGTTAATACCTCCCACAGTCAACAATCCCTCTTAGCCAGGGAGGTATTAACTAAAGTGTTCTTCATGTAATGGTCTCAAACACATCCATCCATCTCACATGGCATGGGAAAGACTCACATGGTCTTGCATACAAATCTATAGGTAACATCACCATAGCCACACATGCTATCTCATGATCAAACAGATCATGTCTCATCACCATAGCCACACATGCTATCTCATGATCAAACAGATCATGTCTCAAGTAGCATGGCCACACGACCATCTCATGATCAAACATATCATGTGACAAGTAGCATGGCCACATAGGTTATCTCATTATCAAATAGATAATGTCACAAGTATAACCATCATAGCCACACAAGATCTGTCTTAGTCACACGCATAGACTATCTGATGGTCACGTCACAGTCATGCATCTGGGGCCTCATCAACACATGTAACATCTCTCTAGTGGGAACAACCTCATCGTCCTCTCGAACCTTATGTCATTACATGGATTTAATTTATCTCACACACAATTAGGCATCTAACTCATACAGACTTAGGAAACCATCCAGGTCACATAGAATCTAGAATATGTAGTTGAGCCAGTTTACACAAAACTGTGCTACTACACAATCCAAACAGAGTATGGAAAATTATTCAGTATGGGCCAGTTCACACACATAACTACGCTACTACCCAATCCAAACGGATTCTGGGTGACTACCCAGTTGATCCAATTCACACTAAATTACACTACCACCCAATCCAAACGGAGTCTGGGAAACTGCAATTCGCCAGCTCACACAGAATCTGGCATCTAGTTCTCACATAAGATCATCCAACTCACTCACATGAAGTTTGGATCAACGATCACTCATGTACATAGGGTCATCCAACTCACTAACATGGAGTCTAGATCAAACGACCACCCATGTACATAGGGTCATCCAACTCACTAACACAAAGTTTGGATCAAACGAGCACTTATATAGAACTATCCCTTCTAGTTGGCACACCAGGCATCCAACCCACATTGATTAGGCATCTAACTATGAGGGTTAGGAAATGTAGTGCACACACTACCCATCTATCCCAAGGCTAGGAAATACCTCCAACCACACAGGTTTTCCCTCCATCTTGAAAATTTGGGAAACTCGCCCTCCCCGGAGGATCCGCATCTACTGACCTTGTGCGAGGTCATGCTAACTAGTGCCACACTTAGTAACTTGCATGTAAATGACCACCTATTGTCGCCACACTCTGAAAGATACTTCCCCAAGAATTTCCTATGTGACTCATCACTCCCTCTTATGAGGGACGTCCTTCTGGACCATGCCAAGCTTGTCCCTAAAGTACAAAAACTTCACTCTTAACAGAGGCTTGGTCAACACATCTGCTATCTGCTCATCTGTAGCGAGATACTGGAGCTTCACCGATCCCTTATGAACCATATATATGATATAAAGGTACGTTATATCAACATGGTTGGACTTTTCAAGTAAAAACATCGGGTTCTTTGACAACTTCACACAAATATGGTTGTCGCACCAGATACAAGTCGCTTCTAACTCAAGATCAAACAATCCTGCAAGCAATTTATGAAGCCACACAACTTCAATGCTAGTTGAACAGGTTGTTATATACTCTACCTCAGCCATACAGAGTGCCACACTAGTCTTCTTCTTTCTAAACCATGATATCATAGCTGATCCCAAAGTGAAGCAACATCCAGATGTACACTTATGGTCTGTGACACTATCCGCCCAATCTGAATTAGTATAACCTTGTAGGATTATCTCATGATCTAAAACATATATGATTCCATAGTCAAGTGTACCTTTTAGGTACCTCAACACATGCTTTACCACAACCAAGTGAACATGTCTTGGCTCAACCATATACTGATTCAAAGTGTTCACTGCAAAGCATATATCTGGTTTAGCGTTCGTCAAGTACATCAACGAACCAATCATCTGTATATACATGGTGGAATCCACTGTCTCTGAAGATGTATCACTCAATAAATTTAGATTCTTCACCATCGATGTAGGCAACCAATCCTAGGATCATCAAAATATTTGTCTAGCATATCCTGCCCTGGGTGCTTGCTTAAGCTAGTACAAATATTTCTTCAATCTGCAGACATGATAATCCTTCTCATGTATCTTTTGGTTGCTCTATGTACACTTATTTTGACTATTGGAGCAAGTGTCTCATCATAATCTCCTCCCTCTTGCTGGGAGAATCCTCTGGCCACAAATAAGGATTTGTACATCTCTATGCTGCCATCAGCAGCATGTTTGATCTTGTATATCAATTTGGAAGTCACCACTAACTTCCCTTCTGGTCTCAAGGAAAAATCCATATCCTAATCCTTTTGACTAGCTTCCTCCTCTGTCACTGAAAAAATGGAATCTTCCTAGGATCTCTCATATCTCCTCAAAGCCTTTGAAGCTTCGATCTAGCCTCCTCAACTCATGGCACTTGTCTGTTAGTCCTGGAAGACATCTTTCTCTCTCCCATATTAATCTAAGGAGGAACACTTTCTGAATGAAAGTCTCTAAGCCATTGAATCTCTCTAAGATCGGGCTCACTCTGAGTCTCCATGCTCCCTCTGAGTCTATATAATCTCTAGAGCCATCTTCTCCCTCTGTATGTGATGATCTCCTATGAAGTCTAATCTCCTATGAATGGTCCAAGGGAGGATACTTCTCCCTTCTGGATCGTGATGCCTGACTCCTTTTGAAATCTATCTCCTTCTGAGATGGTATTAAGTGTGGCTACCTGCCTCACCACTGATGGATCCATATGCTGCTTCTCATGATATGGATCATTAATGTTATATATCTTTGCATCCTACAAAGTGTCGAACCATGCTGGTATCTTCATAGTTATTACAACGATTATGGGTAGGCTCTTCTGGCTCTACTAACTCTTCCTAATGATATGAAGAGTGATCAACTACACTAGAGGGATCTGTTCGATCATATTTGGAGCCTTCTTCTCCTTACAATCAATCTCCATATGAGATACTCTATATTTCACAAAAGTACCCTTCTTTCCAGAAGGTTTTAACTTTGTCCTCTTTTTCTTCGGTACATGGATGTATGTGGTCGTGTATACAACTTTGTATATGGATAATATGCTCCATGTCTCAAACTAGAGACCATCTAATATGTTTCCTCATGCAACCGTCACTATAGCTTCCCTCATATTTATCACCCGTAACTTGCCCGAAACAAGACCAACAACAAGGGAAAACAATAGACAAGAATAATACTCTTATAATAATAATAAAAACAATAATGAGAACAATCATCACAGTAGCTCCTTCTCAGAGCTATCACTTGTGACCTACCTGGAACAAGAGCCAAACTAAAAATGCAATAATAAGAAATAGGAACAACACTCTTCCAATGTTGTGACCAATCATTCCTGCATGGTAACCTGTAATTTCCAATATAATATCATTTTCATAAGAACATATCTATGTTAACAAGAATAAAAGACAATTTCATGGTATTCTCAGAGCTATCACTTGTGACCTGCTTGGAACAAGAGCCAAAATAAAAATGCATAATAAGAAATATGAACACCACTCTTCAATGATTCTCCATGGTAACCTGCCCGAGACAATAGCAACAAGAGAACAAGTATTTCCAATATAATAACATTTTCATAAGAACAAATCTATGTTAAAAGACAATTTCATGGTAATCATCATAGCATTACC
Organism: Picea abies; assembly: GCA_900067695.1. NCBI lineage: Eukaryota > Viridiplantae > Streptophyta > Pinopsida > Pinales > Pinaceae > Picea > Picea abies. The sequence goes on from CBVK0100509052.1 coordinate 7,620, forward strand.
AAGGTGGCCTTCCTGGAAGAAAAACAAGAAATATATTCTAGAGGAGATGTTAGTTCATCTTGCAAACAAACATTTATATCTATAGTACTCACATGTTACCAAGTATTCATTACATCTAGCAATAATAAAACCTTTCAAATATTGTTGTCACAACTATAATGTTTACTTGTAATGTAGAAATTATCAAACTTGATATGTGCAAATTGGAAACTTATCAATTTAATCAATCAAACCTGGAACCTGAAGTATTATCTTCAAGAATGAGTTTTTTTTCTTTTCTTTCGAGTCTCCTTGACTCAAGTATTCTCTCCAACCTGTCCCCTGTACTAATACAATATTCTTTCTTGATAGAAAACTGAGTTAGGGAATATAATGCAAATAAAATCTAAAAATTCAACCTTAATCAATCTAATATTTTGACTAAAGTCATCTTATAACTTTAAATTTGACCAGAGGTTTGACTTCAATAGATCAAAGTACAACTATATGTTCATAAGATCACAATAATTCCATAACAACTAGAGGCATATCAAAACAATCAAACTTGGAGTGCATTATTCATCTGAATGTGATGGATCTAAGATCCCTTTGGATCTATGATTTTTTCTTGGACAAAATATACCTTATCCTGAAAACGCCCTCAATATATTGATATAGTTTAAACATATACAAATACATACCTCCAACAACAACGACACACAATGATGAAGTCAAAAATTTCAAAGTGCTCCAACTTGCAATATGAAGATAGTTAGAGATGCGTTAGGGTAGGGCGCACTAGGACAACTAAAAACTAGGCCCAACACTTCATTGAAAGTTCCCAACGAATTTAGGTTAGGGTTTGTTGTTGCTGCAAAAATAGAAACCCTAACTGTCGAAAGAATGATTAGCGAGTTGATCTAGGGAAAGAATAATTTCAACATCCTCTCAATGAGTTTCCAAAAACTTCACTGGATGAGAGGAACTACAACTGGTACTGTAACTGGTGTTGCAACTGGCACTGCGACTGGAACTGCCTCATCTCCCTCTGGCTCTTCAACTTCGAAATATTTTAGATCTAATATGGGGAAAAGAAGCGCCCTCCTTAGGCGACCTTCTTAGTGGGATCAATAATTTCTCAATGATCTTGACATTTGGGGAAACTGAGGATCTTCCTTCCAGCAGTTAAACTGTTATGAAGGAAACCAACTCTGATACCATGTTAAAATTTTGGTATGCTCATTTAACCATAGACAATGTCACATCATTTTCATCCAACCATTGACATCCACATATTCCACCCCTAAGCACAATAACCTTTTCTTAGATAGAATGATTCCAACAAGTCCACACTAATAGAATGATTCCAACAAGTCCACACTAGAACCAACAAATAAACCCTAACCAGAAATACCATTGTTGCATCAACAACACAATACCAAGAGAATGTACCTCTATTAATAGAAGTGTTCATTTACCAAGAGAAGCACATAAGATAGATGCCAGAAAGACTAAGATTACACCACGACAATTGTTGAACTGTCGTCTCCAGACTTGTGCCCTGCTTCTGCTACAACTGCATCTACTGCTCCTCAGACTTGTGCCCTTCTTTTGTTGAGTGAGTGTGTATCAAATGAGCGACTGCCTTCCTTTATTTATACTAGTCTTTTAGGTGACCTTTCCAGGTGGGGCCGACTTCTCTTTCTGGGGTTTTCTATTTCTTTATTATTATTCTCCTTGGGTTGACTTCTCTTCTAGGGTAATTCCACATCTGTTTAATGGTTCTCTTGCTTCCGGTATATTCTAATCTAAGTACAAAGGTTACACTTGGAGGTTAATACCTCTCGCAGCTACCAAAACATCACCATTTCATACACATACTTATCTTCTCGTCTTTTATATCATCTTTATTTTTTCCCTTTTTCTAAAACAAAAGTACCATGTGCACCCATACTTATCTTCTCCCCTTTCATACCATCTTTATTTTTTCCCCTTTTCCTAAAGTTGGAGATATTCAAACATTACTATGTGCAAGTGCAACATAATAAAATATTATAAATGTTTTTTTGGTATAATTGTGTATTATATATGTATATTTTAAGAGCAACAATTAGATTTTTGTATTGAAAGGAGTTGTTGTTGAACCAAACAGAAGATAATACAAAAATATTAGAGGTTAGTTTTATCCCATTTAAAAAAGAGGCATAATTGAGTCTAAAATATTCATATAACACACATTAGAAAATGGAAAACACATATCTAATATTTATGCATAGGAAGGGCACTAACAATGAATCCAACGTGGAATTCCAAGCTTCCCCTATTCCTTACATTTCCTCTTCCAAATGGTGCACCAGTGTAGCAACATCCAAAGGAACCTCCACAACTTGAGAATGGGAATCCATAGCATCTACATTCTTAGAGTGCACTCGCAAGGATGAATTCCCTATTGTTGTTGAGGATAAAGGAGGAGGAGAAATGAGAACCTCACGTGGAAGGCCAAGATGCACCACGATATGAAACATTTGATATTTCAAAGAGTCAAGCTGGAATTCTAGTTCTATATATATCCCATAGGAGATAAGCATGATTTCTAACTTTTTTGTGATTCATTTAGCACTAGAAGTTGAGACATGTTCTCCATAGCATAGTCATCTCTTAATTTATTCTCTGCAGATTCTCTCCCTTCCCATTCTTCTTACAACCTAGACCAACTAAAATTGAAATTAGTGACATTGCAACGAACTTTTTCCACATCCTTATTGCACCTTACAAACCATGTTCAACTTCTTTCAACACACATAAGACATGACACCAATTGCAATAATGATAATGTGCCATTATGGATTCGTTTCCTTCCCACAAAGCACCACCATAAATAAACTATAAAAAACAAAACCACCATGAGAATACAATAGAGAGCCACCAATAAAGGAAACCCAGAAACACCATAGAGCGTTTTCAATTCCTAACCAAGTTAGAGTTGTAGGTAACACTCGATATATCATCTGCAACACTAGCACTTCAAGAGCCAAATGCAAAGTCAAGGGAACTAGCAATGGACCCTTTAAGAACAAACTTAATATTAAATCAACACACAAATTGTCACCCACTCATCAAATCATTTATATGCTTACACACTAAGACAACTCTATGATGTAATAGTGGTGATAGGCTTACTAACTCTATGTCTCATCAAGGATATATAACAAAACATTTGATAGCTTTTGGATACTCCATGAACATAAT
>CBVK0100509147.1:0-11745 GCA_900067695.1 Picea abies
ATATATATATATATATATATATATATATATATATATAAAATTTTTGGTATCAAAATTTAGAAAGAGAAAAATGAATTTGTGTGAAGAGTTGGACATGTTATGAAAATGCAAATTTGAGTAAGAAAAAGTAAATATAGTTGACATGGTTAAGAATGTTAAAATTTTGATGAAAAAAATATTATAAAATTGTATTTTAAAAGTTATTTTTTTTCCTAGGTGAATTACACTCCATTAAATAGGCTTTAGGTAAAGTGACTTTAGAAATCTCTCCCTCTTGGATAAAGCAATGAGATATTCTCATTTAAATGATGATGAAAACCTCATGCATTTGGTATTGTGCATGTATATTATAAATGCAATAGTATTATAATCAAATGGAACAACTATTGCAACATAAATTATAAAAATAGAATAATGATCAAGAAAGGAAAGAAATAATATGGACATGTGAACATTTAGGTGTGGATAGCACTTGTAAATATAAAATGATGGAGGAAGTCATCTCAAATAAACCTCAAGAGCTTGTCATTTGTATTGATAAATTGATATGATATAGATAATAGAGGAGGAAAGCGCATATTTATGATTAGAAATTTGGAAACTCTTAACTTAAACTTAAAGTTTATTCCACTAAAATTAACTTAAACTTAAAGTTTATTCCACTAAAAGATAATTAGATTTTTAATATATAAAATAGATTTTTTATAAATATTACATTATTACAAAATCATAAACATATATACAAATTAGCTTTAAATGAAATCTAACACTTAATAAATATATAGTTTGTGGTTAGATACACAACATGCCCTGATTTTCCTTAAAAATCTAAGTAATAAATGTAAATACTAAAAAAAATGCAAATACTAAAAAAAACTAAACAAAAAATTGAAAAAAATACATTATCATAAGAAAAACTTTATGTAATATAATAGTTTAAGAAATAAAAACATGTCTCTAGATCTTTGTGCAACATCAAATCACAAAACTTTGGTGATTAAATTCCTATTTTAATTTTGGAGATTTTTGAAGAATGTGCATAAAGAAAAGAGGTGTACTTTAGAATAAGAATAGAGAGAAAATATTTGAACATCAAACCACTTATTTGAAAAAGTACTACCTCAACTAAGTGAACTAAAATATTTCATGATTATATCTAATGCATAAAAGGAGATAGGGGTTTGCTACTTGGGATAGTGATGCATTTGCAACAGCTCCATTGGAGGAAGTGTGGATTTAGTCATAATCCATTTTGTGTGTGATGGAAATGTTGAAAACCACCAACGTAATATAATGTGACTTGTTGGTGGATAGAGTTTATGAAGAAAAGGTTGTTCCCTTGTATATTAAAGAAAATATTATTGTTACCTTTATTGGCTTACATTGTGCATCTTGATTAAATTAGAGGTTATGAGGAGTCATTTTGAGGTGAGAGGAACCAGCAATATACATTGGAAAGTTGAGTGTAGTGTTCCTCCAAGTATAAAACCATTAATATTGAGTGTTGGAAGGTTTTTTTAGGTAACTTTTGTAGATGTGGCTAAATTGAAAATTGTATTTTCTACTAGTGGATGAAATGGAGTTCTTATTGTCCCCGTATGGGGTGTTAGTGGAGTCCCCGTGGTAAGGGGAGAGACAGGACACGATGCAAGGTAGCACGGAGCCACGTGACCGGCTCGCAGGCACCTTATATATAATATAGACTTCTTACTTAAAAAAAAAAAAAGAAATGGAGTTCTTATTGTGGAGTACATGTTTGGATTTTCTAATTGAAGGAGGAGGTACATGTGGTTCAGTGTTGTTGGTAGTGTTGGAGACTCCATCAATGATTAGATGTGTTGATCATAGGTTTTTATTGTAACAGAATTCTTGCTCGTGGGATGTTAATTGCATATCAATTATTAAAACTAATACAACTAAACACCCATACAATTAATTGAAAATCGTATTTCCTTTTATTTATAAATATGGTGTAGTTCATGTAAAATAAACTATACATGTTTATGTGTTTTTATTTTTATACATTTCTTCCATTTTTTTAATTGTAATTTTAATATTTTTTCAGGTAAAAATATAATTTATTAATCTTAAGTAAAAAATAAAAATAAATATATCACATTCACTTAGTAGAGTTATTTTTATTGAGAAATTATTTAAAGCAATTTATTGGAGACATAACAAGGTACAGAAAAAGAGCTTGGTACAAAATTTAAATGTTATTTAGGGGGAAATTTGATTGGTGCCATCTCGAAATTGAATACTTGCTTTAGGGATGAGATCCAAATTATAAATTACATAGTTATTAATTGTTGAAGTTAAATTTTGAGGATCATCCACAAACGGCCTCCAACTATTTAACCTTAAGAATATAAGTTTGTATCTTATAATTAATCAATTTTGGTTAATAAGAATATAATTAGTATTGTGATAAGTCAAATTTTGCTAGCGTGATTGGATTTTGAGGGTTTTGTTTTGTAAGGCGGCCAAAGTTTGAAACTCACGGTAGTTTGGAGGAGACACCCAAAAAAATCCAACTATGTTAAGAATTGGTGTGGTCCAGGTCTGGTGCGATCCCGAGGTGATTTCAACTTCTTAGATGCCCCTGGGTTGCGGTTTCTTAGACCACAGACTAGTCTCACATGTAAGATAAATAATCCTTTAAAATATTAGTTTTTAAATTTGTAATATTAATTTTAAATTTTTTATATTAGTTTTTAAATTTAATTTATTTTTTTATGATGATGATGGTTAACATCCATTGAGATCAAATTTGGTTTATCGAACCTTAAGAAAGGTAAGGAATTACTTGGTTTGTTTAACAATGTTATTAATGTTCTTGAAAATCTTTAGGCATTCCTAAATAACCATAATTTTGACTAGTTACAAGGTTAAGAAGGTTAGTATTGTAACAAATATTTTGAAATTGTGATCTAATGTGGGTGTAAGTGAGACATTCTAAGAGAAAGTGTTTTTCATCTTCAACCCTCTTAGTGTCACAAAGATGACAAATTCTTTTGACCCACTACATTTTAGGAGTTCTACAATGCCCTCTTTCACTATGGAGTTCATGAGAGTTTGTTTTTATTTTAGCAATGTTGATTTTCTTCTTTACTCTATTCAAAATAGAGAGATACATTTGATCTTTTAAATCGGAGTTGGTCACCTCCTTATAGTATCTTAATTTTCTTTTATCCTCTAATTCATTAATGTGCCACAATTTTTACTTGAATTTAGATATAAAGATATTTTAAATATTACTGTTATTTTGCAGTGTAATCTCATCCTTTATTCCCCAATGATTTATCCAAAACTTGGCATCTTTATGCCACCCCAGTTTAGCCACTAGTGGTTTTGACTAGAGTTTGAAGCAATCTTAGGAAGCTTCTTGTCTTCCATGTTGTTTATCGTGTTCTTGTACATTAGGTACCTAGTCATAGTCGTGCTATGATTGGGGGAAAGAATCACCTCTATGAGGAGGATAGGATAGCGTGTAGTGCCTTTAATTTTGAGATTGTAAGTTATAAAATGCTTTTGCATTTTCTCAATATTTCTCCATGATTCTCTAGAGATGTTGCACCCCTAAACTTCAAAACCTTGTAAGATAATAGGAGCGACGAGAATCTCAAAGAAGATTTTCTTCTTATCCCATAGTAAAAGGGTCACTAACTTACAATTGTTTTGAAGTCCATAATAAGCTTTCCACCCTCCATTTATCATTTTCTCCATGTTATAGTTCTATTTAAGCTTGTGATGAAAATCGATTTTGAGATATTTGTATGAAGCCACTTCCTCCAAGTAGTTGTCATACAAAAAATTAGTGTAAGTGATCTTATTGAATTTAAATATCATAGCCTTTGTTTTTCCAGTGCTAACAATCATACCCATACTAGAGAAAAAATCCTTGAGGATTTTTCGTTGCTTGACGAGATCATAGGTACTCCTCACCATAAGAACAATATCATTAGTGTAAATCCAAAGGGTGGTGACTATACTGGTGAGAGTCAAGCCAACACAAATTTATTCTTCTAAACAACCCTCTAATGTGTCAATATATATGCCAAAAAGGGTAGGAGATATGGGACAACCTTGCTTAACTCATGTATTACAAACAATTTCTTCCTACCAACCCTTAGTGTTCCTAAACTTGGCAATAAAATTCTTGTACAACCTTATCACAATGCTCTCAAATCAAGAGGAACCTTTAGCTCTTCTAACTTATTCCAAAGGTTAGTCATGGGCACTATGTCAAAAGATTTTCTAAAGTCAATGAAACAACATATAATTATCTTAAGTGTAACAAGGTGGTCCACAATTGAATGATAGCTCCTAAATCCAGCCTAGCCTTTAGCTCTTTTTTCATGACTTTATAGCTATAAACCAATCTTCTTTTCCAAAACAATTCCAAATAACTTGGCTAAAAGGGGGATAATCATAATGGTCCTATAGTTAGAGGGATTTTTTTTATCCTCGCTTTTAAAAATAGGTACAATGAGGCTTTAAGTCCATGGTTTAGGGAATCCCTACTTGATTGTTGAATCAAAGAGATTGTGGGTGCCAGGGATAAGGATAGGCCCTCCAATTTTTAAGTTTTTTTCTTGGTAGCCTTCGATGTCCTTAGTTTTCCTTTTTGCAAGCCGCTTAACCCAAACTCTATGCCATCTATTGAAAAAAATAAGTCTCTGTAGAAATGGTTTGAATGTTGTCCATGACATGAGGGGATTTGTAACGATTTTTAAGGTAGGAATTACAATCCCTCAAGGGAATCCTATTGTTTTCTTTAGTTTTATGAGCGAAAATTTTCCTCCAAAACTTCTTAAGATTTAGCTTAGATAGATGTAAAAGATTCTCTTAATTTCTATTTATATAGTATTTTTTTTTTCCTTTTGATTATGGATTTGTATCTATTTACCTTGTCATATTTTAATGATTCATTAAAAGTATACATGATGAGTCTAGCATTCTTACACTTTTTATCACTAGAATTATATATATATATTTATAAATTAAAAAAAAAATATTAATAATATGAGTAAACATTCTTAATTAAAAATGCATTAAGTAAATACAAATTCTATTGAATTATATAGTAATAAAATAAAATTTATTATTAATTACAATGAAAAACATATTCTAAACACACAGTTGTAATTATTTTTAATTTTTAAGAGATAAATAAGCACTTAAAATTTATATTTTAAATTTGTAATATTAATTTAATTTTTTGATATCAATTTTTAAGTTTAATTTATTTTATAATTTTTGTATATCATACATACATCTTTATAAATTAAAAATTTACTAATAACATAGACAAATATTTTTATCTACTATTATTAATAATTTAAACATTAAAAATAATTAATCTTCTATTCTAATAAATATTCAACTTTAATAATCCTTAAATATTAATTAAATAAACATAATACTAAAATTAAAATTTGTATTTACATATCTTATACTCAACTTAAAAATCCTTAAATATTAATTAAGTAAACGTATCACTAAAATAATACTAAAATTAAATTTGTATTTAATATGTAAATGTATAAAAGAATCTTTCTATGTGTGAAATTGGTATTATGATTGAAATTGGTATTATTTTTTATTGACTTGGTATGTTTGACCTAAAAAAAATTATTTTCTTAGAAGTTGATAATTCGTGATTAATTATAAATTGTTTTTCATTTATAAATATTTTTTATTATTAATCAATTTTTCAATATTATATGATTATTTTTAAGTTAATATAATTTATAACTAGTTGATATAAATTAAAGTTTTACATAAAATAAAATAAAAGATTAATTAAAAATTTTGAATTATTTTTTAGTTATAAATAATTTTTATTAGTAATTAATTTTTTAATATTATGACTATTTTTAAGTCACTATAATTTATGAGTTGTTGATATAGGTTAAACTTTCACATAAAATGAAATGAAAGATTAACAGAAAGATTTTGATGGAATAAAAACATATGATGACCAAGAATAATAAATTTTTAACTAATTCCTTAATATATATGATATCTATATGATATCTAGTTGTTAATTTTATTTATTATAAGTTTATGAAATACAATAATATATAGTAAATACAATACAAATATAATAAATGTGAATTGGTTTAGAAGATTGTATTAAATCCTTTCAAATTAAATGGAAAGAGTTTTTCATTTTCCTCTTAATTTTTATTTTTTTAATAAAAAAGGGGAGGAGCCTGCTATTATGTATTAACAAAAAACTGTAACGGCCTAGTGCGTGGCCATTTGGCGCGCCTTCGCCACCTGTCACCCCATACCGGGATTTTCCTCTTAATTTAAAATGATGCTTATGGTTTTATTTTAATAGGGTTTTTTTTCAAAGAAGAAAACACATAATTAATTATTGAAAATTAGTGGAATTTTGATTGTTACAATAGATTCAAATTAAATGGAAAGTATTTTTCATTTTCTTCTTAATTTAAAATGATGTTTATGGTTTAATATTAACCAAAAAAAAATTTCCAAAAAATAAAACACATAACTAATTATTGAAAACTAGTGGAATCTTGATTACTATAATAGAAATTAGCAATTGATAACTAATGGATTCAAATTGATTCTTCGAGCCATAGAGAGGGGTGTTATCTAAATCAAAGAGATGTATGATGTTTGAACCAAACGAAAAGGATATGTGTCTCCACAAAGAGTCTCTCATATGCTCATGTAGGGTTGTTGAAAAAATCTATCCAAAAATAAGTAGTGTTGTAGATTTTGTGTTAGCTTACATGGAGATATTTAATAAGGTCTTGCCACACCATGTTATAGATTTCACAAGTGTCCACGGAGAGCTAGTTGACATTGTTTTGTGAGTGTGTGTTAGCTCATATGCTCATGTAGGGTTGTTGAAAAAATCTATCCAAAAATAAGTAGTGTTGTAGATTTTGTGTTAGCTTACATGGAGATATTTAACAAGGTCTTGCCAGACCATGTTATAGATTTCACAAGTGTCCAAGGAGAGCTAGTTGACATTGTTTTGTGAGTGTGTGTTAGCTCATATGCTCATGTAGGGTTGTTGAAAAAATCTATCCAAAAATAAGTAGTGTTGTAGATTTTGTGCTAGCTTACATGGAGATATTTAACAAGGTCTTGCCAGACCATGTTGTAGATTTCACGAGTGTCCACTGAGAACTAGTTGACATTGTTTTGTGAGTGTGTGTTAGCTCACTAGAGCTAATTGACAAGGTTTTGCGAGACTTTGTTACATGTTTCATGTTATCCTTTTAGGAGTTGTTTGACAAGGTTCTGGAACATCATGAGAAAATAGAATTGTTGATGAGGATGTTTTAGAACCCATGCACAATGTGTTCAAGCTCATAGAACATTTATGTCGATCTTCAAGAGTTTATGCACATAAGATCATGGGGTGTTTGGAAGAAAAGTAGAGTTGTTTCCAAGCATCGAACTTGTTATAATACTAATGGAAGATATTTTGGTCAAATAAGCACATATGATTTGTGTATTATGAGAGATAACTTTTCATTATCAATTAATTATACTACTGTGTCATGAGGTGTTTTCTAGAGCCTAGTATAAGGGAGATGTGTAATTCCTTCCATGCTCAATATGAAGTTTACAAATGACATTTAAAAAAATATTAATAACAAAAAAATATTTCAATATTCACCTTAAATAAAATATTTTTATATCAACTTTATAGATATAAAAAATAAAAGTTAAAAAAATTATTATTTCTCTTATTATATGTTTATTACATTACAATATAAGAGATAAATAATTTCATTGAAAAATTTTCAAAAAATATTTAAACCTCCAAAATTTAATCTCTTAATATATAATAAATAAATGTGAAGCTAAGATAATTCTACATTGATGATAATTAACATTATATATCATTTATCTTTATATTGACCAAAATTTTTGTTCGCTTCACAAGTGAAACACCTCTAGTTTAGATATTTTCTATGTTAATCATTATCTAACTCCTTTCCTTGTATGTTATCCACGCAGATAAGGAATTCTCTATGGTATTTATGATTGATTGTGATGTTCGGTTTACCTACACGTGTCCAAATGTATGAGATGACACCCAATGGATTGCTTGTCATCCATCCCGTAATCAAAAGAAAACACAATATTTGTAAATTAGTCAAGTATTAAGCGTTGGAAAAGGGTAGTAAATAGCTCACAATATGGCTAAATAACATAGGGAAAGAGCAATATTAGTAAGAAGGTATAAATTTGAAACTGGTAATTAATTTTTTTATGGTGGGTTTTTTAAAAAATTGCTTTAGGTATGATTTTCTATATTTATTTTTGCTTATCATTTAAATTTAAATATGGTAGGAATACAAAGAACACAACATTTCACTTAAAAAAACATTAATTGCAATTGCAATTTTATACATTTATGGATCAGGAAACTTATCTATTTCATACAGTTTGAAAAAGAAATTGAATTGTGTTTGGCTTCTAAGTATTATTCCCAGATCAAGATATTTTTTTTCCTCTTAACCTTCAGTTTTCAGACTAAGAGATTGCATGATTATAGAGAGAGGCTTTTTCCAACATGTCCAAAGACCATGTGTGACTTGTGACTAGTGAGCATGCTTCTCGCCCTGTGATAGGATTTATAACCAGCCATATAAACCAGCAATACAAACTGCAGGATATGAGATCATTGCATGCTTGTGATCGAACTAAGTTTAGGCTAAGCTTAAATGACTTGTTGGGGTATAAGTTTGGGTCCTAGCCTCATGACTTCATGTTAGTAGCGCCAACAATAGCTCCTGCTGAAGCTGGTCACCCCTGAACATGAAAAAGAATAAAGATATATGGGCTGGTCAAGATTGGTAGGATATACCAGCCAGTGAATCAAAGATAAAAACCTATATGAACCAATTGTGAACCTTACTCCATTTCAAAAATCTTTTTCTCCACACCCTTAAGAGTTGTTGTCTCTTCATACATTCACAGTCCTCATTCTGTCGTCATAGCTCAAAAACTGTTCAGATTTACTTCACCCCATATTTTACAAGTTTACATCATAAATAAACTATTTCAAAATCTCAAAGTCTAAACTATTCCTTATCTTATTGCAAATGTACTGTGACTAGTGAGCTTGCTGCCACTCCATGAGAATTGTTACTTATCTTAAAAGGGAGTCAAAAATATATTATATAGTTCATATATCTATAAATTATATAATATAAAAATGAGTATGGGTAAATTCTAAACTTGTATGTCATATCCAGAACAATTATACACATCAATTGCTTACGCAGGATTTGGAGAATCTGCCAAACCTTCTAGGAGCTTCTCCGATAAAACTGCTCTGATTTTCTACGCCCTTAATCAGCAGGTGGGTTGCAATTCTAATTCAATTATGTTTTTGTTGGTCTAAAATTGGGGAACAGTTCGAATCCAGCCCCATTTCAAAATTGCTCTGATTGCGGCGTAGGACTTATTGGCTCTTCCTCTTCTATTATTTTATTTTTTTGGCAACTAACAGTTTGACCTTGAAATGTCTCCAACCCTAGGTTGCCTAAAACAATAGAGGATATAGAAAAACCCTCACCGGCGTGAGGATGAAATTATTGCTGTCGAGCAAACACCTCCTGGTAGAGGTTTGTTTTGATTCACAATGCTTTTTTTTTCCAAATGTATAAGCGAATGCTTGCACATTACTAGTTCCAAATTAGTTAATTAATGACTTTGTAATTTCCCATTAAATCTCAAAACCCCAAAATATGTGTGAATTATTTTAGTTGCCTCTTCGAGTTTTGAGGAAATCCTAGTGGCTTAAGGTTAATTTTTCTTATCATTCGTTTGTTTATTTCTTTATCAAATAAATAAATTATTTTCCATAAATAAATAAAAAAAATGTGGTAGTTGTTAATTTTAATTTATCTCAGTGAAAATAATGAAATATTATGAAGATTTATTTTTATTAATGAAAAAAGTAAATTAAATAATTATGTAATTTTTTATTTGATTTTTTAAAATTATTAATATAAGATTGTATTTTTTTTATAATTTTATAAGGTTAAACAAATAATATAAATTATTGTACTTACAAGAATATTAATACATAAATAATGTATATATCATTTTGTCTTTTTAAAAATAATTATTTATCCTTTCTTTTTTTTAATTTTTTATCACCTCCCTAAAAAGGGGTCCACAAGAGAACGAATTCTTAATTGGAATAAGAGGTATCATATTTTTGAGAGAGAAAGCTTCTCAGAGAAAAAGCTCAACATTCATGTTTTCTTCTCTATCCACATTGAGTACTTCTAGAAAAACAATGTTTTCCTTCTGTAGAACAATATATTGTTGATTCTTAACTTTTTGATTTGCTTCATCCTTAGAATATAATTATTCACATGCTTGCTAGATTTTTTCTAGCACTTCTAGAAAAACAATATATTTTTGATTCATAACTTTTTGATTTGCTTCATGCTTAGAATACAATTATTCACATGCTTGCTAGCTTATTTAGTTTAGGCTTTAATATGTATACATACATATATAGAAAGATAGAGATAAACTACCAGATTAAACAAATTTCAAATCATTGATTTTATAATGTAGTGTTAGAATTCCAATCAACCATAAGATCGTGATTTTATAATTTAGTGCCTCAAATCCAATGATTAAGTAGCTAAACTTGTTTCTACTTTGCAATGCATGTTCTTGAAATTTAACTTATGATCTTATAAGTTCACTAATGCAATGCATTATAGCTTTACTGAGATAAACAATGGATGCTCAACTATGTTAAATAAAATAACTTGAAGATACAAGGTCTTTCATTATTTCATTCATGAAAATCCATGAGAAAACATTGAGCTTAGCTAGATGCCATTACCTATTATCTCAAAATTTGCAACAACATGATGTATAAATTGTGCATAGGCTCTTTAAATGAATCAATTTAATCAATATAATTAAATTAATCCTTATCATTTACTAAGTTATCATTTCATATTAACATAGAATTATATGATTTTTTTTATGTTGTTATATTTAATTTAAATATTACCATGTTTAACCAAAAAACTTTAATCATTCATCCCATGGTGAGATATGGCTACATGTACCTTTGTAGCAATTATGTTTAACACTTTGTTAGAACCATTTCATTCATTTCATAGTTAGAAATAGAACACATGGTTTTAAAACCTTATTTCCTATTCTTTGATAAAGGTATTATCATATTCCAACAATAATATGCCTTTCAACAAAGTTTCTTTCACTAATCTAACCCTCTATTTATTGACTTTGTAATTGTCACCAAACTTATAATTAACCCTTAATAATTTAATAATAAATTAAGCAATTGTTCATAAAAATTGTCAACATATCAACTAAAATAGAAACAATTTAATTCCGAAAAAGTGAACTTCATTAGCATTGTCATTGTCAAAATAATTTAAAAGAAAGTTTAACATGGTTCCATTTCATGAGAGAAGAAAAAACAGTTTTAAAAAAACCTAGTATATATTGAAGTATTAGATGAAATGATCACACTAAAATTCCTTTCAATAATCATCAAAGCTCACTTAAAAATCTAATGTTGAAAAGGTGAACTTCATTGATCTGCAAGAATAATTTACAATATAATCTACCATATCTTTATTTACAACATAATCTAACATAGCTCTATTTTGTGGGAAAGTTAAAACCATTTTCAAAAAAAATTAATTTGTTCATAAGTAAAATGATATATTCTTTTCTTTTTTT
>CBVK0100509148.1:0-10907 GCA_900067695.1 Picea abies
ATTCTTTTCTTTTTTTTATAATTTTTTTTATAATTATATTTATGTATTTTTAATATAATATAATCAAATTATGTTTAAAAGATGATAAAAAATAAAATTAAAAAGTTCAAAAAATTTAAAGTGATGTGCTAACATTAATTAATAATTTTTATAAAAAGTTTGTAATAACCAAAACTCTTTCTCTTTTTTCTCAGGTTTTATTTTTACTTTTTCTTTTTTCTTTTTTTTTTTTTTATATTTTTTCTATCTTAATATTTCCATATCCTATTCTTAAAATTTCCAACTAGATGATATGACAAAAAGTTGATTTAGCTAAATCTATCTTATAAATATTTTTTTGGTTTTTAAGATTTTCAAATAAGTGATATGACAAAAAGTTGATTTAGCTAAATCTATCCTATAAATATTTTCTTATTTTTTATTATTTGAAAACCTTTCTCATTCCATTTTGAATTTTAATTTATTTTCTCACTCTTTTTATTGGCTAAAGACATGACCATACTTATAGCATTGACCATATTGAGATAACACATTTTCATAATTAGGAAGTTATATTTGCAATGTTTAAATACATTGTATAAATTGCTATTGTAAATTTGGTTATATGGTGGAGATATTGTCATTTTATCTTACATTTCATAAAATAAAATTACATTAAAAAATTAAAAAAAATACAAATCATCTCAATTACACTTTGAACAATCACACATAAGTCAGCTCCATTACAAACACTGGTGGTATGCCTTCTCCCACAATCAGATGTAAAATGACTCATAATAATACATATGATTTTTATGTTTACATGGATTCTATCCTTTAAGTTTTATTTTGAAGTTAAAACACTATGTTTAAAGAAAGTTAAAGTTGTTAGGACACTTTTTAAAATAAATTTTCATTAAAATTATCATAAAAACATGTATTGAATGTAATTAGTGAAGACCCATAGTGACACAGTTAAAACATGTATTGGAATGTAATTAGTGAAGACTCAAAGTGACACAGTTTTAGCTCCTCACACTTGTACTAAAATATTGGTTAATGAATAAGGAGCAGAAATTGTCATTAGCACGTCTATAAGAACTAGAAAGTTGGAATAAAAAGAAAATATCACTATTAATCTAGTTCATCAATTTATGTTCAATATAAATATACTTTCCAAACTGAAATAAAAATGTTTCTTTTCATTTAATATTCATAGATGTGAATAATTACATCAACCTAGTTATAATTAATTATTATTAATTTAACATATTGACTTAGTCTTAAATGTAATTTTTTTAATTGATTAATTATATTTAATTAATTTAAGTCTAAATTATTATAATTATTTTAATAATAATAAATTTTAAAAATAAAAATTAAGAATCTAAATAATTGACCAATTGCTAAACTTATATTTAAAAGCTATATTAATGATGATATGAAATTATGCTTCATACTCTATTATTCATATAAATATTAAAATTAATAATCAATTATTTTTATTTAAATATTTAATAAATATTTTAAGGGATAATAGTTATTAAATCATCATAACCCTGAATTTATTAAGCATCACCTCTAGAAATTTGATCCCTTCGAGCATTTGATAGATTCATGATTGAGATGAATCTAGGTTAATTTATCCATTAATTATAATTCAATATTGCTAAATAATAACAAAAATATAAAAACACTAACTTCTATGAATTACAAGCTTCTCCATACAAGACCAAATTTTTAAAAATTGTAGTTGTAATTGTATCCAAGACTTTCAAAATTATTTTCAAATTTAAACTCCACCTTAAGATCACATTTCATTGAGGTTGATGATGTGCCTAAAGACATTGTTCAAGGTTCTCAAGTTTTTTTTTTTGGTAAATTCTCATAGTCTAATTCTACTATGATGAGAGTGAATTTTGTTGGATAGTTCTCACTTCATGGACCATATCTTGTCAAAACATTGTCGAGATCAACAATGTACAAGACCTAGTTACTTAAACATTGATTATTCACACTAAGTTGGACTAATTGAACAACTAACACTCACGATTATTATAATATTTTTTTTTAAATATAATTTTTGTTTATATATTTATTCTTTATAATTGATAGGTACTATAGAGCCCTTAAGAAGTGACATTATATTAGATCACCTATGTTAATGTTAGTTTCTAGAGAAAAATGCAAGTTACATGACAATTGAAACTTGATGATGGATTAATGTATTGGATGTGTTTGTTGTGTGTCATGTGGTTTGAGAAAGGTATTAAGGTTTTCATTTAACTTTGTGGCTTTGTTGTGAGTTATTAATATTTGTCGTGAAAATGCTTAGGGACATTTGTTAGTTTAATAGATACATCTACAATTGTGATTGGGTTAATGTGGACATTCTTGTAATATGGATTATGTATTAATACATACTTTAAAGTTGTAAATCTGATATAACACAAGTTCAATAACAAAGTATAAGAATAATCATTATATTTGTATTACTAACTATATAAGTGGATTTACTATAATATTGTGTTTATTTTTGTATGAGAATTTAAAAAAAAAAAAAAAAATCAACTTGAGAACTAATTTTTTGAGTTCACTCTTGTTATGATCAATATCTTCTCAACTTAAGTAACCATACTAATTTCACAAAATTACTCTTTCTATAAACAACTTTAACTAATTTAAATACTAATATAATCCATTTCTATAACATTTATTCACACATTATTTACTTTCAACTAATTTAAACTTTAAATTCAATGCTTAAAACTTTAAGAATAGACCCTAAACTCTTCCTCTTTATATAAACTTTTACAATATGCTAAATAAATGTAACTTAAATGTCAATAATAATAATAATAATAATATAGATACAAAATCTCTTAAAAAATATTTTATATAAGCCACATTATATTATATTGGTTTTTATCATATTTAAAAAACAAATAAACATATTTTTATACTCATTTTATTTTTTTTAATTAAATAAATATTATTTATTAATTTATTATTTTTATTTTTTATTTTTTAATTAAAATATTAAAATATACAAACTTTATATTATAATATATATTTATATATTTGATTTACACCTATAAGCAAGAGAATGATATTGTGTTCACTTTTGTAGGAGCATTTTCTTAATTTGAATAACCCTATAACCAATTTCTTAGGTTCACTCTTATTATGAGTATCTTCTCAACTTGTAACCACATAACTAATTTTATGGGTTTAATTCCACCCCCTGCCATCAAAGTACATTTGTAGTGTAAGGTTTTCTTCTTGTGTGCAAGATAGGAATTGTGGCTGCCATAACGCATCTTCATGCTGCTACAT
Organism: Picea abies; assembly: GCA_900067695.1. Lineage (NCBI taxonomy): Eukaryota > Viridiplantae > Streptophyta > Pinopsida > Pinales > Pinaceae > Picea > Picea abies. The sequence continues at coordinate 3,316 of CBVK0100509148.1, forward strand.
TTTCCTTCTTGTCATATGCTCATGTCACAACCTCTAGGGTTGTACCTTTGCTCCCGCGTATCCATGTTGCTTCCTTGTAGCACCACAAAGGATGCTACAGAATCACTAGTCGGTACTAACCGGTATAATGTATTTATTTTGTTCTTGACATAATTATGTATGAGTTAATGTCCAGTGTGAATGAGTAAATCTTGTAGAGAATAGTATGTTATCATTGTGCAGGTGTAGATGGTGTTACAACGACATATGTGTTGCATCTTGAGCGTGTCACAACAACAAGAATGTCGAAAGAATGTATTGCAGCATGAGACTACAATAGGAAGTGAGTTGCAGCAAGAGGTGAGTTGAAATGAGTTGCAGCAGAAGGAGAATTACAACGAAAGGCGAGTTGCAGCAGAAGGAAAGTCGCAACAGGAGGTGAGTTGCAGTAGAAGGCAAGTCACAACAAGAAACGAGTTGCAGCGAGAGGATGGTTGAGTTGCAACAAAAGATTTTTCACCATAGAAGGTGAGTTGTGCAGCAGAAGGTGTGTTGCAGCAAGTTGCAACAGAAGACGAATTGCAACAACAAGCTACAATAGAAGGCAAGTTGCAACAAGTGAACATGAAGCGGACTAGTTAGTACTGACTGGTGATTCTGTAGCATATGTTGTGGTGCTACAGGGAAGCAACGTGGATACGTGGGAGCAAAGGTACAACCCTAGAGGTTGTGACATGAGAAGAGGATAAGAAGGAAAATGCAGCATCATGAAGAAGCGTTATGGCAGCCACGATTCTTATCCTGCACACAAGAAGAAAGTATTCCACTATGAATGTACTCTGATGGTGGAGGCGAATGACTTGTTGTGTCATATTTCCATTTTCTTGATTTAAATATACACATAACTATTTTTTATAACTAACATTTATTTACACATTATTTATTTTTAATTAATTTAAATATACACATAAACAATTTTTCTAAGTAACTTTTATTTACATATTATTTATTTTCAATTAATTTGATTTTAGATTTAATGTTAAAACACTTAGAATTAACTATACCATAATTTTTTTTATATAAACTTTTACAATATTTCCAAATAAATATGATTCAAATATAATAATAATATAAATAAAAAGTTACATTAAAATTATCTTATATCAATTAAATTATATTATTTTGTATTATTATTTCAAAAAATTTAAACATCTTAAATTTAAATTTAAGAAGAACTTGTGTTAAGATAATAATAATAACAATAATCTATTTTAAGGTCACGGCTAAGCCATACACCATACCCTAGTCTAGGGAGGTATACATACCCTATCCCTCTTGAATTTGAACGACCTCCAATGAGGAAACACATGCGCTTTACCATTAAACTCAGTGAGGTTATATTATAAGGATGTGGTTAACTCTAACTTTGAAGATCAAAAGTATCTCTATGTTTATTGTTGATCAATATTGCTAAAATATGAACTAATTCTCTCCAAGTTGGGTGTTGGGCAATCCCCAAAAAACCATGACAAGAAAGAATATTTCTCCTTGACATCAAGAAGGATGAAGATGAAAAACATTTTCTTCTAGAATGTCCTAGGTATACCCAAATGAAATCCCAATTTCAAAATTTTGTCACAATACCAACCTTCCTAACCTTCTTTAAGTCATCAAAACTTTAGTAAATTTGAAAGACTTCTCTTAATGCTTTTCCAGGACACCAATTTGGATTCTAATAGAGGTTAATCATCACCATATATTTCATTATTTTTAAATAAATAAATACAATTTCTTATTATTACATAGTTTTTAATTAAAATATTTAAACATAATTACGTCGAAAGGCATACATCTATTGACAATGGGCACATTTAATGATCTTTTAACATTAAATCTTAATCTTATGGCCAGCAATTGAAGATGTTGGCATATTCTTAGTCATCCTCCCAAATCAATGGATGAGATTTACTATTCATAACTTCTTTGTATTTATGAAAGCATGCCTTAACATGTTTACTTTTTCACATTTACCTAATCATATTAAGAAATTACTGTATTAAAATAATTAACCTTTAAGATTACCAAGTTTGAATTTCCTTACTGTATTAAAATAATTAACCTTTAAGATTACCACGTTTGAATTTCCTGAACTGTCCGCCCACATTTCATTTTCTGATTTTCCTCAGCTATCCGCACGTTTCATTTTTTGGTTGTCCGCGCATTTCTTGGTGGAAGACTATCCTCAAAGGCTTATTTTTATTTTTGAGTTTTATATGGATGCATGCAGGCTCATGCCTTCCTTCAATGGTCGGCCACCATGCATGCCTGTTGTTGGCAGAGAATTGGAGGTAATCAATTCCAAACTTTCAGGTGATGATGATTTCGATGAAAAACAAGCTATCAGATTATTGCATATAAGTTTTCTGTGCATCCAAGAAAATGCCCATAGCAGACCTTCGATGAGAGTGGTAGTGCAGATGCTGGAAGGAGAGAAGGAGGTTCCTGATACCCCGCAAGAGGGTTTTCAATTTTCCATGGCGAAGAGATTCAGTCCTAATTCAAGACTACTATCTGTTGGTAACAATTCAATGAGTCGATGATCCGTGCAAATTTGATCGTCGAGGTAGCCTATAACAGATCCTGAACAGAGTAGTGGAAAAACGTATTTTATAGGTTGATTTACAGTGTGTATTTCCGTGCACCACATTACAGTGCGTATTTATGTGCAACACATTGATTTATAGTGGAAAAATAAATGTAGTTGAGCTCATATTTTGTATGCAAGATTGAAATTTTATTACTTTGTATGTGTAAAGTTTTTTATGTGTATTGATGTAAAAGAAAGTGTATGATTCTTTTTTTTATCAAATTTGATAAAAACATTTAATGTGTTAAATATATTTGGTTAACAATTTTCAAAAATAAATTATAATTAATTATTTTTTTATATGGACATGAAAGGAGGACTCGCACCAGGATATCTTGAGGTCACAATGAAAGCCATAAATATGCACACAGAGAAATTCAAATCAAAACCACAAACTACATCAGATCTGAGAATGTATGTTAATGAAAGGAGTATTGCGTAATTATTTTGTCCCAAGGCTCGTTTAAAAACAGGTCAATTAAATGCGTACCTAACTGTTATAAATATGGAGAGTACCTAACAATGTTTTAAATAAGTCTGGCAATTACGGTACATTTATCATTTTGGTTCACGATATTATACATGTCTCAGCATACTATGATTTATGATTTTTTTAGTGTGTATTATTAACAGAATATCTTTCATTTCAAAATCCAAAATCTAAGATTAAAATAAATTTAAACTTATATTATTTGAATAGAATCACAAATATGAGAAATATGCATTTTAAATTGCAGTGCCATGCATTATTCCACGGATTTCTTTCAACGCCTTTGGATGGTGGATACCATAGAAGGTTTGGGAATCGATAGACATTTCAAAACTAAGATAAAAGTATAGCTGGATTATGTTTACAGATGTTTACAGGTTAGTTTCGAATCTATAATGACTTTTATGCATATATAAAAGATTGAATTTGTATTTAGAAAAGTAGGGTATTTACATTTTTAATGATTTTTTTATGTAGATATAAAAAATCAAATAGGAATTATTTATGACAGAACAGCATAATTACAATCAATCATTTATATTCTTCAAAAGATTGAATCATTTCATATTCTTCAAAAAATTGAATATGTATTTAGAAGAGTAGGATATTTATATTTTTAATGACTGTTTTATGTAGATATAATTAAATAAAGATTATTTCTGACAGAGCAACATAATTATAATCAATCATTTCATATTCTTCAATGATTTCATATTCATATTCTTTGTTCCATCTTACCAGCCTTAAACCTTTAGCGAGTTAACGAGTGTGCTAGTTTACATACTCAGATCCTTGTGGGTGCCAAAATCCATGACATCGACCAGATTATGATCAACAATGGTGGTGGGATAATTTTTTACCAACGGTCAGTCATGGTGGAGTCTCCTCGGCGAAAAGTCGTGGTCAACGAAATTGCATCCAGGCGAGCATCAGTGAGCGTCCTAGTTCACTATTTCCCACTAGCTATTGTGTATTCCATCCTCGAACATATTCAAGGACAAGGAAATTTCAATTGTGGCAGGAATAGAAACCAACATTGCCCGTGTAAGTGTTTTTCATTGTGAGGGTTGGAAGAAGTCGTTATGGTTGGTTGGCCCTGGAGCTAAGAGGGAAGAACATCCCACGACGAAGTTAACTCCCTGCACTTCCTAGGACTTTCATCGAGTAGATTAAGAGGGCGATGATATTTTGCAACGCAAGCCATGACTGTTGCATGGAATCTGGAGTAGTGCGGGTGAAAGCTGCTAAGAATGTTGCAAAATTTGTGCATGGATTCCATATAACGAGGAGCTACAACAGGAAAGCCCTCAAATTCCATGTTAGAGACGATGACTAAGGGGGTTCCCAAAATCGCAGGGTCCCTCTATGTAGAGAAACACGTCTGAGGTGTCAAGAATGATGAATGATGTTCAAGATGAGTGCAAATTCTTCATAATATAATTTTTCTTTGTAATTTGTAAGCCTTAGTTTCATTAAAGTTAGAAATCATAGTGAGTTTCACGAATTTAGTATGACATAGAAGTTATTTTGTTAGAATTTAGGACTCTACCAAATAACAGGTAAATATGGATATCTAAGACACTGATGTTGAAGATGAAAATGTTGTTGGTAATGGTGTGGAAAAATACGAGAACCAAGTCAATAGCCAATCTAAACTGGTTAAAGCTAAGATTATTGATACCATATCAATAAAAAAAAATAAGAGGCTTGTGAATCTTCACGGAAGAAGCCACATAATGAATTAAAATGTACTCATGCAAATGGGGTTATCTAGGAGAAATTTTCTGCTAAATGGTCGTGTTAAGAAGGCTCATGATGAGTGCAAAGTCTTCATAATATACCAAGTTTTTCTTTGTAATTTGTAAGTCTTGGTTTCATTAAAGTTTGGCGAACTCATTATGACATAGAAGTTATTTTGTTAGAATTTGTGACTCTATTAAATGACAAGTAAAGTATGGAGATTCAAGACAAAGATGTTGAAGACGAGGACATAGATGTAGAGGTTTTTTGAAACCCACTGAAAGTGAGTTGTATCACAGTAGAGATCAAGTCAAGAGAGGCGAAGAAACCTGATGGTGCTTCGAGTGTGGAAGTTGAGAGCGTCTGCATTGGATAGGTGGATTGAGAGTTCAAAATCTCAACTGTATATGAAAATTCCAAGTATGTGTTTGACTCCACATGTAACGTCCCCAAATCAAAACTTGAGCTCTGATACCACTTTGTAACATCTCCATCCCCCTAATTGTGTCTCATTACCACATTGATAAGTCTCCACTACTGCAACTCACTAAATAAAGCTCTGATAGTAATTTTGTCTTCTGTGGAAGCAACTCATTGAAACCAACAATGCACACAACTGGCCTTGTGCTACACGTAGCTACGATTTCCTAGTGCGTGAAAAAAGGTCTCGTACTGTGTGCATCAACTTTGTCTTAGAAATTATGCATGCTCAATTGTCATTGTGTCGGTCGTGTCAACTATCCTCAACACACACGACAATTATAGCTTTGCGCTAGAACCCATACAATCACTATTGAAGTTACTTAACAAGATAATGACTATAACAATGGAATGAACTCTAATACAACTACACGCTGAACCATTTCTATGTCGGACGCGGGGTTTGTCTCATTCGCATGTGTGACTGATACCACTCTATGCGCATGAGGATTCAAGCCTTGCCTCTGAATCACATAGGCATTACCACATAATTATCTAATTAGGAAACCCTTAACAACTTCCATGCTCTACATCTTCGAAAGTTATGTAGAACTAAGAATACATGCACAACTCAACATAATTACATACCAATTCTATAAACAAAAATAACATAAGGATTCACATGTTAAATAATATATAAACACATATAAATTGTCATGGCCCATGCTCTGCATATGCAACCAACATGCAGTTCTACAACATATATAATCCACACACAAATATATATAAAAATGTAACACATTATATATTTAACATGTATATGCACATTACTGAGAGAATAATACACATAAGAAGATACTTATCTTTTGTTGTAATTCACCATCTGGACACAGACCTCAGATGTTTCTCCCAACCATAGACTTTTATTCTCATAAACTCAACAATAAGTTACCCCCAAGCTGGGGCTAAAAATCCACTTGGGAAAAGGATTCATAAGCCAAGCTAAGGTCCATCAATAGTCAAAACACTTAGGAAAAGGTGCCAACCCCAACATACGGACTACAGTCCCTCATTCCCCACATGTATGTCCCACCCTAGGAAGTGCGCCCCTTCTCTTCTCAATGGTTCTTTGGCAATAGTCAAAACACTCAGGAAAAGGTGCCAACCCCAACATACAGACTACAGTCGCTCATTCCCCACATGTCTGTCCCACCCTAGGAAGTGCACCCCTTCTCTTCTCAACAGTTCTTTGGCTACCCGACTTCCCTTCCAGGGATTCAACAAAAGGTTGTAAAGGAAGTCTTATAGCCTTGTAACTACAAATTGACACCTTGGGAAAGAAATTTCTAGCAGTTCTCTCACATGGAGAGAATGCTTACGGGCCTAACAACCTGCTTCTTTGACAAACAAGGACCTAACAACCCGCCTATTTGAAAAACACTAGGCCTTCCCAATTATGGAGTTATGTGATGGCCACAAATAACAACAATATGCATATTCCTAGCATAGGAAAGTTGGTTTTCCCCTGCCAAAGGAATGAATGAATTTCGCCCCCCCAAGATACACTAAGGCCCAACAATATATTTGCATGATTATCACTGGACACTTGTCACCTTAAGAGATAACGTAGCTCCACTTGGTGATTTGTTCCCATTCCTTAGGAACTTATGAAAAATTCATATCCCATAAGTATACTTTTTGAAATATTTTCAAATATTCCCTTTAAGCTTCACACCTCTTTCCCATTCTAGTGGATTTTTAAGCCCTCGGTCTCTTTTTGTCTGATTGGTTTGCGCATAGTGATATTTTTTTTAATATATTGCAATTACATTTTACAAAAATAGGCGCACTGGCCTTTATCGCAATATAAGATCACCATCCTAACAACCACACATGCACTGTGTCCTCAATATACATATATACAAAGGCTCTCCAACCCCAAAAATATCTCGATTACAAACATGGTCTGATGCACACTTTGAAGTGATCCTTTCACACTGCGCATAAATCTAAAAAAGGGTGCACACTCTTCCCTTGGTTCGCGTGCATGGAAATCGTCTCGCACTTACTCAGGTGCAGACAAAGCTATGAAATGGGTGTGCACTCTTCCCTTGGTGCGCATGCATTAAACTATACCCAAAACTTGTGCATCCATGACTCACTAGCTAGTAGACTATATGTACATTTACATTTACATTACAATTGGGGTTTGGCCTAGGGGTATTACATTCCCCTCCCCCTTATTTATGCATTTTCCTCAATGCATTATGTAAGATCAAAATTTCAAAAGTCTTCAAAATGATATGGGTACTCTAC
>CBVK0100509167.1:0-15735 GCA_900067695.1 Picea abies
AACTTCATTTTCATGGCACTTGCCAATTGAGCTGCCCCCCCGGGGGCTAGCCAAGATGAATTTAGTTTGAAATGAGTTGGAGTTTTTGGGGAGGATGGAGCTAATTCAAATAGAATGGGGCTATTATTTGAGTCCACCCCCATGTATACCAATTGAAAAAGCTTGAGATTCATGTCTAGAAGAGATTCAAAGATGAAGAAACGATATGGTCTCTTGAAAATGTGGTTCCCACTTGTCCTCATGTTTCTCCATGTGGGAAAAATATTTGGGGGATGGAGATCCACCAGACCCGCCTCCTCTAGAGCTGCGATAAGGAAATCAACTAAATTGTCCAATTGTGTCATTGAACCCCAAATTTCACTAGCTCCCAGAGTGAAATTGAGATCCCCCCTAATCAAAGAAAGACTCGATTTTAAGAGGGACAAACAATGAGTGCTATCCCAAAATATTTTTCAGTCACCAGAATAGGGCCCATAGATATTTGAAACTTGCAACTCCAAACCTAGTTCTGAGGAGAAGAAGACCACTCCCATGAACGACCTTATGCTCACAAATTCACAAGATTGAGAGAATTTGTGTGCCATCCAGTGATAAGACCCCCAGAGTGACCAATAACATCAGTAGCAGAAAAATCCCATCCCAATAGGGAGAAATATAAGGTAAGCATTGTTTTCTCCCCTTCCATCATTGTTTCCTGAAGTAAAAGAAAAGAGGGTTGGTGCAGGTCAACCAATCGCTTTATGGCCAATTTTTTTGAGGGGTTGGATGTACCCTTGCAATTAAAGGAGAGAATAATCATAGCAGGGAGGCCGCATGGGCATTTTATATAAGGGCCCCAGAAGAGACTGTTGTTTTCCAGAACGAACCTCAATGTTTTTTTTTCTTTTGGGCGAGGGAAATAAATGATTTTCATCCTCACTGATTCGGTTTTTTATCCAAAATTTAATGATAACCAAGTCACCCTTCCACACTAGTCAAGAGGGAGGGAGTTGATTTGAGTTTAGATTGCAAGTTGTATTTGGAAGGACTTGGAAGGGAAGGAGAGAAGGGAGGGTTTTTTGAGAGGGGAGGGGAGGGAAGAGATGGGGTCTTGCGGGGAGGGGAGGGAGCCTAGGAGCACGAGGGAATATGGATGAGAGGAGGACTCTGTAGTCCAAAGAGACCGTAAATACCACATAGGAAGTCTGGGGCTTGGCCAAGAGGGAAATTTGGGAGTGATGAGGGGAGGGATCCATACTTGAGCAAGAAAACATAAGGACCTGAGGAAAATCAAAGAGCGAGTTAGACTTACCCAAGGAAATACCCGCTCCAACTTTTGATGAAGGAGAAATTTTAATATCTCGATTGACATTGTCCCTTCCGATATCCACTATTGGATTTGCTTGAGAAGAAGGATAATTTCTCTCATCCAGGGAAGAAGTTGATTTAGAGGGGCTTACTTGAGTGGAGATGTCAGACTTTCTGACCCATATTTTCTTCTTTTGGGCTCTTCTACATTCCTTATATAGACGACCATAAGTGTGACATTTCCCATAGCAGAAAGGATTTCCTTCGTAATCTAAGCTTTGATGAAAAGTGTTTTGACCCAATTAGATAGAGATAGAATCCGCTAAACCTTATGAGAGTTTGAGTCCCAAAAGGATGTGAGCCATTCCCATGTAACCTGAAGACTTATATGAGGAGTTTGCTTCATAGAAAAATACTAGAGCGTTACCAATTTCTTTGAATACTTATTTCAACCAGAGAATGAGTGGTAAACCTGGAAGGCAAACCCAGACTGGGGTAATGGCCAGTTTTTCGGTACTAGCATCAAAATCCACCGATCAGTTTTTGAGAAATAAGGCCTGGGAGCCCCAACTCCCGCAAGAAAGTAAGAGCTTATCTGCATTTGTAGTCGAACATGTGATCCATGTGGGCCAACCTTTGTCTAGGGTTAGGCATTTTGGCTCATAACCTAGAATATGAAAGAAATGGGCCCGAGTCCATCTCTTCATCATATCCCCAATCATCCTCCTACTAGAAAAATGTCCTACCAATGATACACTCTCCATGTAAGTAATTTCATTTAGCTTCGCATCGTCACCAAGGACCAAGCTCACTTCCTCATCTTTTCTTTTGACACATTTTCGGCTTGTTTGAATATATTCCATGTATCCATAATTTGGGTTCGTTGAGGAGAGTGAAGGGTTAGGGTTCTTCACGCAACCACTCATGAGATATGTGTCCAAAAAATGTCCGAAAAACCATTTTCTTCACGGTTCTATGGGTTTCCTTCGAGAGGAAGATAAGTCGAAAGAACTAAAATTCCCAACTCATGAGAAGCAAAATTGTCATTATGGAGGGGGGAGGGATGAGGGAAGCGAGGGGAGGGGATAGTAAGCTCTTGAATGACTCATCATCAAAACCTATAAAACATCCAAACTAAGAACCAATAGAACATCAATACGAGAACCATTAGAAAAAATAGAAGGCAAAGGATAAGTTGAACTCCTGCTAGTGGTTTTTCTTTAAATACAACATCATTTCCAATGATTCTCTCTTTAGCATATACATCAAGCAAGAGGAATGTATGTAATTTCATTTATGTATGTAATTTCATTTAGCTTCGCATCATCACCAAGGACCAAGCTCACTTCCTCATCTTTTCTTTTGATGCATTTTCAGCTTGTTTGAATATATTCCATGGCTCCATAATTTGGGTTCGTTGAGGAGAGTGAAGGGTTAGGGTTCTTCGCGCAACCACTCATGAGATATGTGTCCAAAAAATGTCTGAAAAACCATTTTCTTCACGGTTCTATGGGTTTCCTTCGAGAGGAAGATAAGTCGAAAGAACTAAAATTCCCAACTCATGAGAAGCGAAATTGTCATTATGGAGGGGGGAGGGATGAGGGAAGCGAGGGGAGGGGATAGTATAGGAAGAGGGGGGTTCCAGGGCCAACTTGACCTAGATGGGACAAGAGTTTGGAGGGGACAAATGGCGGTTGACTTCACATGAGTTTTGAGTTGTCTAGGAGGGGTTCAAAACCAAGACTGGGGTAGCAATACCACGTGGAAGCTGGAGAAGCTCGTTAAAAAAAGAGTGGGGGTCATCCAACCTAGAAGAGGGAGAAGGAGGACATGTGCAAATCTAGTCCGTTACTGAGACCCATATGTGTTTATCGGTCAGCGGGTTGTTGAAAAACATGCATCCATGTGCAAGCACACTATTACCGCATGAAAAAAAGAGGCCCAGAGGGGCATAGAGCCAGCAGAGGCAATGATCGAGAGAGGGTTCCCTAAATAGAGTGAGGCCTACGGAAACCCTAACCACAAAGCTCTTGAATGACTCATCATCAAAACCTATAAAACATCCAAACTAAGAAACAATAGAAGATCAATACGAGAACCATTAGAAAAAATAGAAAAAATAGAAGGCAAAGGATAAGTTGAACTCCTGCTAGTGGTTTTTCTTTAAATACAACATCATTTCCAACGATTCTCTCTTTAGCATATACATCAAGCAAGAGGAATGCCAATAACTCCTCACTATAACCATTAAATATATCTCAGTGACTCTTTTGTTCTAATTTCTTCATTTCCTCATCCAAAATAAGAGCCCACATCCAAATATTGTGAAGTGAACAACATTTTACTTATGACCATTCTTAACTTCTTTATGTGTCACACTCTTAGTATCACTCCTAGGTATGTGATCCACACCACCATCTTGACCCAAAATTTATAGTCCATCCCCTTTCATTCAATGAACCAAATAAACCAAATAGTAAAGGAAAAATATGTAAAATAAATAAATATTTTCCAAACAGAAAAATAATGAAAAATATGATACTAAACAATGGCGTTGTTTAGTTGTTCTACGAAATGATTTTTTTCGTCGGAATCAGACGATATAAATTTAAACGAATCACTATTTTTTGTTGTTCAAAATCCATTTTTGAATGCATAAATGGATTCAACATACTGAAAAACCCGTGGGACACTTGGATTGTACAAAAATAATTACTCAAATCTACGAATCTAACAATTTCTAGCCGGATTTCAAACAAATATCCCTGAAAAAAATCGTAATTTTGTAAAACGTTTAACTTTCTTCTGATTTCGACGAAAAAAGCCATTTCGTAAAACAACTAAAAACTACTTTCCAAACCATGTCATGTTTTTTATTATTTACACGAATCGGTTGAAAAACAGGAGGTGAAATTTAGTATTATTATCGACAAAACGCTTCAATCCGCTCTGACATTTTGTGGTTCGCAAGTTACAGTCCAACGGTTGGGATAATGGCCACGCCCTCCGTCCTTGTCTGTTACCCAAATATTACATCACATTAAAAATCACAGCAAGCATGGAGGCAGTCAATGTTTGTTTAGAATTATATTCATTCATGCGTGATTTTACATCACATTAAAAATCACAGCAAGCATGGAGGCAGTCAATGTTTGTTTAGAATTATATTCATTCATGCGTGATTTGGGGTTTGAATCTTAACACTTGAGGGAGTGCAACAAGCTGATCGAATAACATGAATGGAAATTTAGTAATAGAATAAATGAAGCACATCAATTAATATATCACGTTTTTTTAAATCTTTCCACAGTGCGTTTGTAGTCCAACGGTTAGGATAATTGCCTTCCAAGCAATAGACCGGGTTCAACGCCCAACAGACACATTTTTCTTTTTTCTAGTCATTATTTTGTTTAGAGGATTTCAGCGTTCTATTTAAAACAAATTAAAATTTCGTTGCCGAGACTTGAACCCAGGTTTCTAGGGTGAGAGTCAAGTATCCTAACCAACTAGACTACAACCTAATCCAAATGTGTATTCAAAATCAAAATCAAAATATTTTCCAAAAATCAAAATGGAATCTTTTCATTTGTTCCATTGTAAATCTGATCTTTGAATTTTATTAATCTCGTAGATTCTTTAATTTTTGCAATTAAATTAATTAGTTTTTTAAATGTTGATTTTATATGGAAGTAATGGTTAAGAACATGTGGTTCCTCCTAAGAGATCACAAGTTAAAATCCAAAGGGGGAGGGTATGTATACCTCCGTAGACTTTATCAGTGAAATTGCTGAGCGGAGGGGGTCCCTTGTCCCACAAACAAGATTATTATAATTATTATAATTGACGTGATTTGAAGTTGAAATTTTATTTTAGCACTAGAGATATAAAATAGAAATGGAGTGCATCAAATCAGTAAGGGATAAATTTAGGATTATTATTCCACTGTTATATCAATCATTTTTTTTTTATTCATTATCTTGTTTAGAGTATTTTAGCTTCGTTTTCTTATAAGAAGATTTAAAATAATTTAGATATTATTGTCAAGACTTGAGTTAGGTCTCTTGGGTGAGAGCCAAGTATCCTAACCAACTAGACTATAATGGAAGGTACATTGCAAAGCATATAGACGTCATTCTTAAAATCCACCATTTGATTCTAGAGATGCGATGACTATGCTCATTCAAAAAGAGGCCATGGTAAAAATGCAAGAACCCTAACCTTAGCATTATTAGGGCCAAGTGAAAACAATGTGTTGGTTGAATTTGAGTTGTTTGAAAAAAATGGAAAATCAACACTATTGATCAACACAAATAGTTTACCTTCACAAACAAAACATAAAATTAACTAAACATCCATGACATTACATAAGATTCAACTTAAATCATGCAAAGCTTTCTTCATAATCAATAATACTTCCAATATAAAAAACCGAGATAGAAAGTCTATCCATAAAACATACACCAAACACTATCAATGAAACATATACAAAAAAATTATCGAGCATAGGACTATTCATTGACAATGACATACTCCATAGTGATATTAAAATGTTGGACTAGAATGGATAAATAATGTAATCATAACATATAAAAAATAGGAACTAAAGGACATGAAACTTTTTTGTCGGAGCTCCAAGAAACTCACAAGAGTAGATAAAGAAGTCAGAAAACAAATACACAATGAAATATGAAATATGTGTATGCATTTCCCAACTTACTACAATCAACACACTAGCTACTCCTAATGTATGTGTATTTTTCCTTCCAAAACAATGAATAAAGGCATGGAGACATTTGATTGGAAATTGTGGAAATTGGCATGAAAAGGTTTGCAACTTGGCCTTAAAGATGACATTGTTTTTAACTTTAATGAATATGCAAAACTAGCACCTTCTTTGAGGGTGTATTCATGATAGAAGGCATGTGTGGTAGACCTCCATGCAATCCTTATTATTTGTAGTAAATATATATTTTGTGGAAGTGGTGTGCATTCACACAACCCACCATTTCATCACCATCAACCTAGAAAGAGCTTCTTGAAAGGTGCAAGTAAAGGAGGAGAGGATAATGAGACCTTTAGGCTTTATAAAGATGTTTTACCAATCGCTCCTATATGCATTGGACCTACCTACCTACATTCCTACAATGCAAATGGTTTTGGCTTCCAAACATGAAAGCATGATTAATTATAGATGTTTAATGTAGGTGCAATATCATAGGTAATGATAAGAGAGCATATATTTATTGCGACGTGCATGCATTGGACCTACCTACTTACATTTTTACAATGCAAATGGTTTTGGATTCCAAACATGCATGCATGAATAATGGTAATTGTTGAGTGTAAATGTAGTAGAATAAGTGATGACACCATATCTTATATATGTTGTGTTGTGTGAAATCACACATGGTTGGATTCCTACTATCTTGAAACATTGTAAATGGACTACTAGTGTGGGAAGGATGGTTTGGATGTGCAATTTTATTTGTATTATATGATTTTTATAACAATGCATGTATTCATGTAGTTGAGGTGAAGATGTCTATGTATTCTTGATATGTAAACTACCATGGATGTTTCGCTAGAATAATTTGTAACAACATATCTTACAATATTGTGCAGTCTCTTATTATGAAACATTTTACTTTAGATTTTAGATTTAATATTACTAGCTTAGTGCATAAAATACTTAAATAAAATGAAATCGAAATGCAAGAAGCTATGCAAATAACACACCATCCACACAATGAACACAATATGTACCTGAGAAAACCCAATATGGGAAGACCCAACTAGAAGGTGAGACCTATGGATTTCTCTTCTCTTCTCAATTATGAAATGAAAATACAAAGAAAGTTCACTCACTATGGAGTTTCCACAGGCATTGTGGCCTATATCGTTGCTACATGATCTATTTCTTTTGTTTTTCTTTAGTGTCCCACTCTCAATGTTTTTTCTCTACCATGGAACAATACCCAATGCAATAAGAATGTAACCACTTCTTATCCTAATGGCTTGGAATTTAACATGGCCTAATAAACATCTAGGGTTAGGATTAGGGGTTTTTCATGCCCCAACTCCCAATTAGGGTTAGGGTTTTGGAACTTCTATAATTTTCTTGAAAGTACACATGTGACAACTCCACATGTGTGAGTAATGGAAGTTGATGTGGCATCCTTTTGGTATCATGTTGGTAAACAAGATAGGTCAAATTGTGGGAAGCATAACTTCCTTATACAAACTCCAATTGAAATGATCTTTGTGCCATTTGAAATCTTTTGACATGTAGAAAAAATATGTGAGGCTAGAAATCTTCTCACAACATTCTAAACCCAAAAATGGTCGTTTAATGCCTCAAACAAGCTCCAAAATTTTTGGACCACAAATCACCAGATAGTTCTTGCCCATAAAATGGGCCCTAGAAAACAATAGTTTCAATTTTTCCACCTAAAAAGTACCAAAGTAAATGACACATTATATAATGATCCTTTTTAGATCATACCTCTCCATCTAGGGAGGCTTTTGATCCCCAAAAGCTTTTTCTTATGAAGGTGAGTACATTTTCCCTTTACCTTCTCCTTGGAGTACCATTTGGCCTATCTTGGAAGTTCTCCTTTCAACCCAACTTATTAGAGTTCATGCCAACCCCATTTGGTTGTTCTAGACTTCTTCTGCAAAATTATATCTTCTACCATCTATACTTGAGATTTTGGTGCTAAGTCATCATTTGAGCTTCTAGCGTTAAGTCCTCTATGGTGGGTAATGCTTGCTCATCGGTTTCTTAGTTCAACATGGAAGGCTTATAGAGATTTACATTTTCGACACTTAGTACTGAGTAAATGCATACATATGAGGGTAGACTAAGCATGTAGGCATTATCACCCACCTTCTACAACACTTCAAAAGGAAAATACCATAGAGCCTTGATCCTCTTACCAGGACCCTACAACCTTTATTTGTTTAGATGTAACCAAACTCTGTATTCCACCTTGAATGTTTTATCAATTCTATGTTGATCATGCTAGACCTTGTACTTTTCTCCTGACTTCTCCAATGTCTCCTATACCTATAAATGAATCTTCATGATCTTATCAATGAATTTTTCAACCTTCAATGTTTCTATTGTGGTGTCTTCAACTACTCCTCTTTTCTATCCATATACAACATCTAGGGAAAAGATGGAAAATACCCAAATAAATTTTCAAAAGGGGACTTACTAGTAGAAGTATGGACTTCTCTATTATAAGAGTGATTAATATAAATCAAGTTTGCATCCCAAGTCCTTGAATGCTTTTGATTTTAACCACTCAAAAGATGGATTGATGTCATGCTCACTAATTCTACCTGCCCATGTTAGATACATTCCGAGGTAAAAATTGGGCCTCAAAACAAAAACTGGGATATCAACATAAACTTTAAAAGAACCAATATGATTCAAGATGATGATGTCAGCCATAAAGTTAAATGGTTTTGGAGGGAAATAAAGAAAACCACCTTTTTTAATCATGTTTTTGACTTATCTCCTTATATGTGTACTCAAATTTCAAATGTAAGAAATCATTGGATGCATAATTAAATTGTACATCCAACAATTACCCACTTTGCATACTTTTGATAGACCCATATTGAGATATACTATAAATACATGAAAATTTTGTTTCTTTGTAATAAGGAGATAAGACGAAAAGACGATTAAAAAATTAGTTTTCTTTCTTTCCCTTTGAAAACTCATAACTCTTATTTTATTATTTTAACTATTATTTTATTATTTTCCTTAGGAGGCCATTTTAGAACTCAAAGTTTCTCTACATATGAAGGCTATTAAAAAAGAGAGATATGGATATAGTCATGCATGATGCTGAAAACAGTGAGAAGAAAGGACATCCAAAAACTATAACATATCTTTCTCCTCCTACACATTTGACACTAGTAACTGTTCGTTATTTCAAAGGGTTATCAAAGCATGGACCTCCTCTTCCAAATCATCCTAGAACTCCCCTTGAGACCACTATAAATTCACTTTTTTATGCTTTTTTGATAACTGACCTTGAATGCAAATTTTGACAAGAGATCAAGAAAACCTTGAATGCATGGGAAGGTTGGGTAAAGACTCAACAATCTTTGTCCCATAATAGATATTAGAACAATAGGTAGTTCTAAGATTAACTTGGCGATTTTTTGGCCACATAACCAACTAGTGGTTTAATTTTGGATATTTGGGTAGATTACCTATACTAACGAGTGCTCATCTTCTTTAGGATCTTATCAATGTAGTTAGAAGTGAGCTCAATGGAACAAAATTTGAAGATAAATCTCACATTGATAACATGTTTCTTACTCAGTGATTATGTAATTTGCAATTTAGAGAAGAATATAAATGCATAATGCAAGATTTGTTGTGTCAGACTGAACATCCTTATGACTATGTGTATATTAAATATTATTTGAGATCTTAGCCCTATCCCATTCCAAATGTTATAGAAGCAAGGTTGGAACAAAAAGGCCTTCACATTGGTAGCATGTCTCTTATTGTTGTACATTTAGAAAAAAAAAAAAAAACAATTGCAAGAGAAGTGTAAATATCATAAGAATATAAATGCATAATGCAAGATTTGTTGTATCTGACTAAACATCCTTTTGACTATGTGTATATTAAATATTATTTGAGATCTTAGACCTATCCCATTCCAAATATTATAGAAGCAAGGTTGGAACAAAAATGCCTTCACATCGGTAGCATGTCTCTTATTGTTGTACATTTAGAAAAAAAAAACAATTGCAAGAGAAGTGTAAATATCATAGACTATAAAAAGTCTTGAAAAAGAAAAAAAAAATGGTTTACCCTTCTCTGTAAAACTATGTCAAAATTCTATAACTTTGGTTTCCATCCACAGTCCAAGTCCTCAAAGAAGAACGGTTATAAAGATTGCCATTGTGGTAAACCTTTTTATAAAAGAAGATCATTTTCTAAAAGAAGTTGTGGTTTATTTTGAAATATATCTTCACCACACAAGAAAAGTCATCGTTTTATTTGTAAAAAAAATGGGCAATGGAAAAATAAGTGTCCAAATAAGAAGAATTCAACCAAATCCATGCATCTGGTGGATTAATTTGTCAAATCCATTTTCCAAGAAGAATGTATAGGCCCCACATTTTGGGATTTCATTTTTAGTTCTAATGTTTTTGATGATATTCATGCTCATAGTGATTCCCCTATATATTTTTATGTATAGATCAATGAATTAGATCTCATTTCCTCCTCTGATAGTGATGGCCATTATGATTCTTCCACTAACCTTCCTCCCCTTGAGAATTTCCTTTGTTTTTCCATGTTTTTCCTTTCTCATGACCACATTATCTAATACCTTTAACAACAACTTTGTGTGGTGCATTCTTGGAATTTCCGTGCTAGAAAAATGTTGCAAACCCATCTATCCCTCATCAAAAATCAATATTCTTCTTCCCATGATATATTGGTGGATTTCCCTCTAGACACCCCCCCCCCCCCCCCCCCCCCCCCAACTATTTAGTCTCAAATCCTTGAAAATATTATTTGAAAGGGTTTGATTATTTAGAACAACATGTCACAATACATACATAAAAACAATATACAAAAATACAAAAAATCACAAGCTAAAAGAAAATGCTTATGAATTGAAGCAGGAAATCAAACAAGATATGAAATCACTGAACCAACTCAAGAAACAACTCTTTGACATGAAAATGAATATGATTGAATTCTCAGATGAAGAATTGAGAAGATTATATGAAAATCATTATAATGTTCCAAATCAAGAAAACAAAGGGATATAGGAAGCCACAAAACCAGAGCATCCTCAATAATAAGAAGATCAAGTAGAAGATACATCAAGACAAGAAATTTATTTATTCAACACTAGCCCAAAGATGGAAAGATACAATATCACTATGCGTATTAAATTGGCTAGATATAAAGCGTATGAATTGGATGCTTTCATGGATTCATGTGCTATTCTTTCATGTTGTAAACAAATTTCTATCCCTAAATATTTTTGGAAATCCCTTCCGAGTAAATGTCAGAGCCATAAATTGTTCTAGTGTACAAAATGATAGGATAACTAAAATTTTTCCTATTTTCATAAGAATCTTGACTACCAATGTGAATGTATATGATTTTGAGTTTGGATCTAATATCCTCTTAGGACAAGACTTCCTTATATGCAAGTACCTTTTGATAAAGGTTAAGTCAAATAGAAGGTCAAAGGTCGGAAGGCTCAAATCCCATGTCTTGATTACTATGAGATAATAACCCTTAAATGATATCTTATATGTTGGATTGTGGAATCCCCTTGACACTTAAATAAAAGAGTGAAGGGAGCTCTAATTGAATAGTTCATCATGGAAAATATTTGTTGAGGTTTTGCAAATGGGGTAGCAATCTAAGTGGGCTTAATTGTGGGGAAAAATCCATAGTTAGTAATTCTTAATCCAAAGGAGTCTTGGGATGGGTGACCTCCCAAGAAGTTCGAGTTACCGGGTGCAATCCATGGAGGTGATGATTGATGCTAATAAATTAATTTCGCTAGTTTCAATTTCACTTCTTCACCCATGTGAGCATCATCCAATGCAATGAGTTTTAAGTGGATCATTCAAAATCATGAGAAATTGATCAGTTGTGAATAATAATCATAGATATGGGTCATAGATTAATGACTTATTCTACACATATAATCTCAAAAATGATATCTCATATGTTGGACTATGGAATCCCCTTGATGCTTAAATAAAAGAGTGAAGGGATCTCTAAATAAATAATTCATAAGGCACAATACTTTCTAAGGTTTTACAAATGGGGTAGAAATCTCAATGATCTTGATTATGGGGAAAACATTGTAGTTAAGCATGCTTGAGCCAAAGGAGTCTTAGGATGGGTGACCACATAGGAAGTCTCGGTTACTAGGTGTAAGTCCCGTAGGTGATGATTGATCCCAATCGATTCATTTCACTATTTTCAATCCCACTTATTCAACCCTGTGAGCATCACCTGATGTAATGAGTGCTAAGTGGACTATTCAAAATCATGAGAAATTGGTTAGTTGCAACTAATACTCATGGATATGGATCATAGATTAATGACGTACTCTACAGAGATAATCCCAATTATTATATCTCATATGTTGGACTGTAGAATCCCGTCAATGCTTAAATAAAAGAGTGAAGGGATCTCTAACTAAATAACTTATAAGGCATAATACTTGCTAAGGTTTTGCAAATGGGGTAGCATATGAAGTGGGCTTGATTGTGGGGAAAACTCCATAGTTAAACACACTTGAGCCAGGGAAGTCTTGGGATGGGTGACCTCCTGAGAATTCTTGGTTACCAGGTGCAAGCCCTAGATGTGATGATTGACGCTAAGCGATTCATTTCACTAGTTTCAATCCCATTTCTTCACCCTTGTGAGCATCACCTGTTGTAATGAGTGCTAAGTGGACTATTCAAAATAATGAGAAATTTGTTAGTTGTGACTAATACTCTTGGATATGGGTTATATATTAATGAATTAATCTATGTAAATGATCCCTAAAATGATATCTCATATGTCGAACTGTGGAATCCCCTCGATGGTTAAAAAAGAGAGTGAAGGGATCTCTAACTAAATAGTTCAGAAAGAACAATACTTGCTAAGGTTTTGCAAATGGGGTAGCGAGCTAAGTGGGATTGATTGTGGGGAAAAATAAACAATTAAGTGCACTTGAGATAGAATATTATTGGGATGGGTGACCTCCTGGGAAGTCATGGTTACTATGTGAAAGACCCAGAGGTGATGATTGATGCTAAGTGATTCATTTAGTTAGTTTCAATCCCACTACTTCACCCCTATGAGCATCACCCAATGTAATGAGTGCTAAGTGGACTATTCATAATCATGATAAATTGGTCATTTGTGACTAATACTCATGGATAAAGGTCATATATTAATGAATTTATTGGACACGTAATCCTAGGGATTGCGCTTCCTATGCAAATAACTGTAAATATGAATATTCGTAGGTAATATGAATCATATTTAGTTATTGAATACCAAGAGTCACCATTTCATATATTTATTCACCTACAAGCTAATACAATGATCATCCATGGAGTTATGAATTCTATTCAATCTTGGTATTAGAGCCTGGCCCAACTCTATAAGTAGATTCCCTGGTGCCTGCCCAAATGCTTTTGTTGGCCTGCCTTCTCTTTTCCCTCTCTGCTTTGGCTTATTTTTTGTTGATGGTCACATAGATATCGGTCATAGTCTATGATTTTTCTCATGGCTAGATCAGAAACCTAACCCTAAAATCGCTCATGCACCTACCTCTGGTATCCCACTACCTCCATTCATACCTAATTTTGCACCCATTAAAGCTGCAAATGCCCGGTTCAGACTTCCTTCACCAGTCACCCATCAACTCTTCGCGTGACTATTAATCTCTCACCAAATTCTAGGGTTTCATAGCAATTATGGTTGGATGGTCGCTCCAATATCATTTTCCTCACCATACAAAACCCTAAACCTAACTCTCATTCATTCCTCATGACACAATCCCTCTGTTGGTTCACTCCCAACTCATTTGATACCCACGTTCACTCTCGACTCGTTTGATACTAGCAACATCAATTATACTACCATGCAATGGGTCGACTTCTCCCCAATGTTTTCTCTCATTATTCTCATACATGCCTGAGATGAAATCGACAACTAGGGCTACATCTAAGAATTTCAATTTTTTACAACCCATTCTCTCACGTGGCCGACCAATGCAAATCTACTAATATTTGACTACAATTGTGTTTGCAAGCCAACAAATTATCAAACGATTTTTGGATAATCTATAGCTCGCGACCTCACACCATATTTTTTTTGTGTGAGTGCCATTAATTTTTTGAGCGTCCATCATTTTTTGTTGCGACCTATAGGTTTCTTATGCATCTCTTGGTTCCATTGTCCATTTTAATGATGAACAAAACATGAATGGTGAAGCTCGATTATATTCCTAGTGTAGCAAAACAGTTCTAATTTTTTATTTGAATAATCTCCATTGTATTTTAGTTTTCCAATGGGTGTGAAGACAACATAAGACAATGAATTATCTCATCTCCATTGTCGACGTGGTGTCGAATGGCAAGGATAACTACAATGAATGGTACAGGAAGGTCAAGAGCACACTAATCTTCAATGACCTGTGGAAAGGGATTTGTGAAGCAAAAGAAGTCCCTCAGGGTAGAAAAATTCCTGAAGAAGATGCAAAATCAAAAGAAGAAGAAGTAGAATCTAAAGAAGAAGTAGAATTTGAAGAAGAAGCCTCATTATTAAAGACGAAGAGGAGAAGACCTCATAGAAAACTAGTCATACTGACCACATACAAAGAATGTGAAATATGGGAAGACAAAGACCAAAAGGAATATGCATTAATCTCCACGACAATAAGTGAGGAGGTGAGCCGTCATATGTATTCCATTAGTGATTCCTATGGCGCCTTGAAGAGGCTGAATGAATTGTATGAAACACATTATGAGCTTGAAAACATACAAATAATGTTGAATTTATTCAACCTAGAGTTGAAGAATGATGACCCTATGACTTTGGCTTCATAAATCACAACCATAATGCGTGACATTGAAGCTACCGTAGAAAATATTGATATCCCTCTCATGGCATTCATTAAGGCCCTCTACCCTACATATTCTCAATACCTTGAATCATTGCAAGAAAGTAATCAGATGAAATCCATGACATTTCAAAAACTAGTAAAGAAAGTTCCAGATCATGAGAAATCCTTTGGAAATAATCCAACTCCTTTAATTGGCGAAACTGTTTACCTTGCTCAGAAACACAAGAGTAAACCATCTGATTCTTCCAGAGGAGAAAGCAATAGAAGAGGACGTGGACATAGAAGAAAGAGTTTGAGAGGCAAGGGGGAAGACACAACCAAGGTGATAGATCCAATATACATTGTACCCGATGAAAAAATAATGGGTCACATAAATAAAATGAATGCAAAGTTCCATGGGACAAGATCAAAGAAGAAAGACATAATAAGAAAGAGGAAAAAGGTAAACCTACAGAACCAACAAAAGGTAATCCACTTGAATATTCCCATTATATTGTTGCTCACTGTAATATAGGAGTAACAAAAGATTTATTTAACACCGCATATGGTCCTTGGAAATATGCATGGCTTCTTGACACAAGCGGAACCTCTCATATGACATTTCGAAGAGATTTTTTTGAAGACTTCAATGAAAATATAGATGACATAGTATATTTTTCAAACAAGTCATGGATTTTATGAGAAGAACGAAATGAATACAGATTATTAACATGTGCTTAACACAAAATAACAGATATACAATAAAATTGGTTTTCTATTCAATAAGGAAATAAGTTGAAACTGTAAAATGCAGCAGAAACAAGCTTGCTGGAAT
>CBVK0100509180.1:0-13279 GCA_900067695.1 Picea abies
ATATATATATATATATATATATATATATATGGTTGTATAAGTATTGAGGCTAGATAGCTTGTGTGATTATGAGGTTGGTGAGCTGGGAGGAAAAAAGGCCAGTGTTCATATCCATGTAAATGTAATCACTCTTATTAATAATATTACATCGCTACATGTAGATAGACTCAGATGAAAATAGATAGGGGGATGACTCCACCAGAAAAGGGAAAAGGGGGGGAGATACTTTAGTATTAGGGAATATTTTATAATATTTTGGTAAAAGTGTATGTTATGGATAATTATTTTATCCTAATTTCTCAGGGTAGGGAGCAAGTCACCAAGTGGCTTAAGCTACTTCTAAAGGTGACAAGTGTTGAGTTGAAAGAATGAAATATATATTATTGGCCTTAGTGTATTTTGAGGGATTATCCATTATTCACTCTGGTGTGTAGAAGGGGTTGGTCCTAGGAGAGGATGATTATTACCTTATCTACACAGAGAAGCTTGTAAGGTATTTTTGTATTGTAATCACAATTTTGATGTTGAAGAGGTTTGTTGTTAGGCCTATGAGAAGTCTCTTTGGGTGAGATACGTTCTATTAAAGAAGTGGGTTGTTAGGAACGTGAGCATAATCGTCGGGTGATAGTTTTTATGATAATTTTTCCTTGGTGTGTTGAGAATTAGTCACAGGGATCATAGACTTCTTGTCCAGCCTATTGCTAGTAACCATGGAAGGGAAGTGGGGAAGTCAAGGGACTATTGAGAAAAGAAGGGGAACACTTCCTTGGGTGTAACAGGTGCATGGGGAATGAGAGACTATAGGCTAGTTGTAGCAGCAGGCACCTTGGACTGAGAAATTCTGTTGAGAATCATACCATATCCTGTCACTAGGAACCCTTTTTCCTCGATGGAGTTAAGCCCCAGCTTGGGGGTGACCTATTGCTGAAAGCTTAGAACAAATAGAGTCTATGGCTGGGAGGAACGTCTGCGTTTTGTGAACAGTTGGTGACTTTCATAAAAGATAATGTTCTTTGTGTGTTTGTCTCATTTACTGTGTGCTTATTTATATATGTTTGACATGGGTTAATTCTTGTATGTTGTCACATATAAGTAATTGTTGTTATTATGTGTATTGTTTCTTGCACATGTAAGTGTGGTGTTAACATTCAATATTCATAGTCGTGCATAAGTATGACAGTTATTTTTAGTTTTCATGTTAATTTATCCTTTGATATTGGTCATGAGTCTCTGAGGAAAGGATTGAATTTTTGAGTGTACATGAAAGTAGTTTGTGTGCATAGGAGGCTAGAATTCGTTTGTGCATGTAGGGAATTAGACCATGCGCACAATGAAATTAGAATTGGCGTGCGATGCCAAGGTGGTTGTGCACACAGTTTTGTTGTTTTATCAACATCCTCTTGAGCAGTTGTTTGAGTTACATTCACTACTTAAAGTTGTGTTAAAAGGAGAAAGTTAGTGTGGCGTGACTCAGTTTTAAGTTGAACGCACTACTTCAAGTGATACTACACAGAGTAGTGTTTAGTATAGAATTTGTGTAGTCTATTTTCGAAGTAGCTTGTTTAGTAGTATGTTGGGTGATGTTACAGTATGGTTGGTTTAGAGCTACAGAAGTTGATATTGTGTGACATGGCCCAGCCTGGGAAGCTGGGGATGTTACACAAATATCCTTCACTAATTTAAATACATAGATGTACTATGTATCGCTTTCATGGCTATGATATCTGATTGACATGGATTCATTGTGTATTTCTTTCGTGGTTGGGATCATTTCTTTCTATATATCCATTTTACTTGGATACGTAGAGTAATTGTTATTTGCGCACATTAAGAAAACCTATGTTTGGCTAACCCCACCAAGTTTATAAACCCTTATACATCCATGTTTCTTATGGTTTGACCTGGAAACCCTTCTTTCCAACCCCCTTTTCTGATCACCAACTTATCTTGCCAATATTTTCCCCTTATATTCTCTTTGGTCCTGTGGTAGATATGGAGTCGTTAAGAAAACCTCTGTTTGGCTAACCTCGCCAAGTTTGTAACCCCTTATACATCCATTTTTCTATTGAATTGACCTGGAAACCCTTCTTTCCAAACCCCTTTTTTGATCACCAACTTATCTTGCCAAGAATTTCCCCTTATATTCTCTTTGGGCCTATGGTAGATTTGGAGTTGATACCATCTTGTATAGCAGGAGCAAGGGTGGAGGAACTTGGGATCTCTCTCGATATGGTATCATTGTGGAGGATAGGTATAAATTTGTAACCACATTGACTATTGAATAAATATAGAAACTCTTTCCTTCGAAATATGTTATATTTGTAACATTTTGTTTGGAATCTTTTCATAAATATTTCATAGAGTACTAGTTGTTGAGATCTTACTTTTATATTTCATTAGACTAACAAGAAGTTATTAGTATAACTACCTCTCTTTATATTATTGCATATTTAAAGTTCTTGCAGGATGTAGAGGAGTTGTTGGAAAAGAGAGAAGAAACTATGGAAATCGAGAACGACATCAACCATAGGACTCCAGGTGAGTCAATATTTCTCTTCCACCCAATAGTTGGTTCTTTCTTTTGAAATCAGTTATTATATCTTTGATTCATGTTGTTTTTGGGAATTTGTTTCTATATGGTCATCGGTACATTGCAGTATAGCCTACTACTATAGGGTATTTTCCCCAATAGAAGTAGCCAAGATACATACAATTATCTAGGTTTCAACCCCTTGAAAATGATGTTTAGGCCCTCAAAATGTCTCTGCAAGTTCATAACCTTTGAAATCCTGAAAATATTCATAGAAATTAATTTTTTTACTGATATGGTGGCCTGTTAATCTGACCTGCACCCGTAATCGACAATTTTCCTCTATTCTCCATCTACTTATTTCCTTGCATAGACGATTTTGAAAAGGGATGCTTCATGATATTTCATCACACCTTGATCATCCACAATTGGAAATTCACTTCCATCGGTAAATTACAAAAGGCACTTCTTCAACAGATTTCATCGAACCTCGAAACCCAAACTATAATGAATCTAAGTTGTTTTTCTCAAAAGAAGCAGTAATCTCATTTGTCGATCCACTGAATGTTTCCAAGCCCATAGATAAATCCCAATTGTTTATTTCCTAAATCGAAAAGTGATCTAGACCATCCATTCCCCAACATCCAAAACTCCATGAGTGATCGATGATTTCCTTTAACAACTAACTTGCAAGACTTTGCCTAATTTTCCAACCCTATCATCATCGATTGACATTTATCTAGGTGATGTGGAATGACATGTATTTGTTGATGTGGAAACTTAGCTGATGTGGCATGACACGTGGATAATGATGTTGCATGACATGTGGATGATGATGTGGAATCACACATGGATGATGACGTGGAATGACACATCATCCTCCTCCTCTTTTCCCTTCATATGCGATCAATGATCTCTCCTACATCGACAATCTGTGATTTACAAAAGGTTGTTCCATAATTGTTTTTCGAACCCCAACCATCAGCGATTGACATTTTTTTTCAATGAACCAGACTTGTTTGTGAATTTTGCTAAACCCTAACCATTGGCGATCAAGGATTTTCTTTAATGAACTAGACTTGTTCACAAATTTCACCGAACCCCAATCACTCTATCAGTGATCAACAATTTCTCTTGGCGAACAAACTTTACTCATGAATTTCTCCTAACCCCAAACACTCCATCGGAAATTGGGTTTCTCTTGGAAAACTTGTAGAACTTAGAAAATTTCGACCAAATCTGCGATGGATTTGGACCATTGATATCAAGATCAAAATATATCTCAAATATTGATATGTTAAACTTTTCCAAACTTCTCCGATCCTGCAACTAAATTTTAACCATCGATTCCTAATAATGATGTAATTTGGGTTGTTAATTCTTCCACTTCAAAGTCGCCATGAAAGCATGGAATTCGACCTCCTAATCCAATTTTTAACTCTAGAATTTGTAAATCGATTCCATTGATCATATCGTAAATGGTTTTGAGGTAAATTTGACTTGAATGCATTCATAAGTTTTGGGATTTCACTATGATTTCACAAGTTTCCCCAAATCCGTCACAAATCCAAAATATGTAACAACAAATTTTTCATATTAGCATTGTTCCTTAGCCCATATGGGTCCAGTGTTGAATCAAAAACTCTAATACCACTCTATAGAATTCCCCACTACCAAACCCAACAATTTAAAAAAGAAATGATACCAATTAAATCCAAAGTATGCATGTTGAAAATGCCCATACATCTAACAACATTAATTTAAACATGAATGCAGCTAAATTAACATTCATAGAACTACATACAATGGCTTACGACTAAGAGTAAGTACGCAACAATGAATTTACATGATTAAATGCAACACAATTGGGATTTAACATGCATCTAGAAGCATTACAAATTTCCACCAAATATACATATGCATGGAAGCATATAATTCATGTAGTAATAGATTTTATGCACAATAATCAAATCCCATAAATAAGAACATAAAAACAAAGATAAAACACTTATCTTTTTATCAACATGTGTAAAAAAAATTGTAGAGGATGGACGTTCCTCCCAACCATATATTTTTTTCTCCAAATATCAGTAGCAAGTCACCCCTGAGTTGGGGCTATGAATCCACAACAAATGGGTGTCTCTATTTTGTCCACTCATGACCCAACATAACCCACAACAAGTTAATTTATCCTACAACTATCTCAATCCACTAGCTCTTTTCCCCTCAACCTTCACGACCCATGGAATGGGATCCCCCTTCACTAAACATAGTCCCTCGGGCCTTCACACTTCCCTCCAAGGATCTAGCACAAGTTGGCTAGGAATATGTCTTGTTGGGGACTTTAGGGATGTTAGTTGCACGAAGAAAAAAATCACAATAGAAATCTCATTGTTGTAGGGTAATATCTCTCACAAAATCTCACTCTATAGGCCTTACAATAGGATTATTCATGAATTTACAGCTCCAACCAACTTCCACACATGCCCACTATGGATTCCTTCAAGCCCCAACACTCTATTTTATCTTGATGTCCCAAAAAATAACTATAAACACCCCTCTCCTTTTCCATATGAAATTCCTTCCCCCCATGCAAGTTGACTTTCACACTCCCCAATCATGATTGTACTTAGCCCTCATGCTCTCATAACTATGTGATGTGCCTTTTCACACCTGCCCTCTTACATGTGTTTAATGATTGGCTTGGGAACACTCAATCAGAAATTAGAAGGTTCATACACCAATAATAATTTTAGAAACTGGGTTTAGAAATTCCCCCTTTGATTCCTCTCTTAAACATTCTCTTAGACCCTCCCCTCTCTTGCAGAAACTGATCCCCCATTACTCCATTTGTGTCCATCTTTAGCTAGCATTACATTTTATGTTATTATCATGATATACTATGTTTACATATTCAATATTTGGGCCCATGGCCATACATCATATTTACATTATATATCACTAATCTAGGGATTAAAATGGGGATGCTACATTTCCTTGTGAATGTTTTCATAGAAGAAAATATATTCCCAAAGGGATTGGATCTAATGGTGAAGAGAAAGGAATGTTTTACCAATGGGAAAGGTTCAATTACCATGAAGGATTTTCCTAGAGCCATAGGTTTTCCTTGAAGTAGTGGTTGAATCTATGGTTGCACCTAAAGCTATTATGTTAAATGATATCATGACCTACACACATATAAATGGATCAAATCTCACCTCCATATCCTTCAAATGAAAAATCATAATGGACTATTTCAATCATTTCAAATGGACCATTTCAAGTTGGAATTTGTTGTGACGTCTCTCATTCTAGTATGATTAAAGCTTAAGTCCAACTAAATCTTAATGAATTACCATCTATTATTTTAATTAAATATTCTAGGAAAAAAGATAAGATAATATGAGGTTTTTCTTAATCACACACATTATTAAAATCATTCTCAAATTTCTCTTAGATATTTTTTAACATAATAGATATAAGAGGTTGAAAGATAATTTAGGATTTGTATTACTATGAAGAACTTTGGATTAATAAGGCTTGAAGGTTCCGAATTTATATTATAGTGCTAGCTTATTGACATTATGAAGAACTTTGGATTAATAAGGTTTGAATGTTCCAACTTTATATGATAGTGCTAGCTTATTGACATTTAAAAATAAAGAGACATTTAAGATGATTGTGTCTCCAAAGAATGCATGCATGATAATGCATATAGGAATGTTTTTTCGGGGATACAAGCATTGGAATGTTTTTTGGGGGATACAAGCATGCCATGGGTGAGGAATATGATAAGCTAATTGTGTCTCCAAAGAATGGATATATGAATTTGGGATACAAGCATACCATGGGAGAGAAATATGATAGACATGGTTGTGCAAAACATAGGTGATGAATCAATGGATCAATTTGGATATGTGTTTCAATTTGAATATATGGAGAAAAAAGTACACATAAATTATCAAATAATTATTTAATTATACTCGATGATTAACTAAAGAGAAATTCAAATAATATGATTAAAAAATAAAATATTAAAACTTCCCACCTTATCGAAAAGAAAAACAATAAATGAGAAGATATCTCACCTAATAAAGATATTATCTAAGACTTATATAGATTAAATCAATGGATGTTGGTAACACAATATTATTTGAAGACACTTAAAAAATTATCTTGTAATTATACTCTATTTAGATCATTGTGGTTCATAGTGGATAATATTGAATTTATGTGACTTTTGATATGTGAGTTGATTATTAATAATATTTATAAAAGTTCTAATAAATAGAAGAAAATTTTATTAAAAATAGAAAATTATAAATAAAAGAAATATAATAATAATTGTATTTAATGGTCATATAGGGAATTTGATAGAGGAAGCATGTACTTAAGTTAAAAATATATTATATAAAAATATATATAATAAAATATATAATTTATTGTTTTTGAGGTGTAGGATAGTCGGTGACGGAGTGTGTTGTTAAGGCACTCTGTGATGTTAAAGTCATTGGTTCGAAACCTGCAGGGACAAAATATACAGCCATGTTAAGAGTTGGTGTGACTCAGGCTAGTCCCACAAATTACGGAAAAACAAACAAACTATAGATATATATAATTTATCATTATATAGGATGTACATTTTTTCTATTGTTATTTTTTTTTTCAATTAAAATATTTATAAATTAAAAAAATAGTGTAAAAACATTATTAAATATAATAAAAGATGAATCTAAGTGATATGATTATCAAAAAAATTTCTACAATTATAAAAAAGAAAAAAAAATACTATGATTTTACAGTTTTGTAGTTATTATTAAACCTTTGTTTTTTATAAAAATCATGTATTCTTCAATAAACCTTTTCTTTATAATTTTTTGGTGTTTAATTTTTAAATATTTAATTATTTTTTCAATATGTTAAACAAATTTATTAAACTTAAGAAACTAGTTACATTTTAACATATATTTTCATAAAACAATTCAAAAAGTTCTCAAAAGACTTTCTAAAATAAATATCTCCTCCCCTCCCAAAATGGAATATGGTTAAGTGAAGTTTCTTCATTTCTATATAACACTTATTTCCTTCCTTTGTTAAACAATATAGAACCATATAGATTGACTACACAATAGCAATATAGAACCATATAGATTGACTACACAATAGTTGGTAGAAACAGTACATCTAAAACAACTTAGTTGTAATCCCCTTTCAACATCTAGTTATATACTCAAAAGAGAGTTTGAAATTCTTTTTAGATTAATTAATGGTTCCCTGGGTTCAAGACATATTTTCTAACACATGACTAGGAGTCAGTTTTTCCTCTTCCTCTCTAAAACTATTCTCATTAATTTTTAAGATTTGCACATCTTGAAATTTTATTTGGGTTCTCTATTTGCGTCACACTAGGAGAATTGATCTCTTTGGAGTCTTGAGGGTGTGCCACTTTTGAGTTCAAATATACCTTTATGAGGAGATGTATTCACTTTCTTAGTTTTTGGTGAGGCGTTTTTGGATTTTGAGTTCAAATATATTTTTATGAGGAAATGTATTCACTTTCTTAGTTGTTGGTGAGGCATTTTTGTATTCTTCCAAGACGGTTGACTTTGGCTACAATTCGTGATGAAATTTCCCACTACAATATGAACTTCTAACAGGTGATGATTCTCATTGGCACCATTCCACCATCTAGGCCTCTAGTTGTACCATGTTTTGGTAAGAGATCTAGTAAGGTTCAATTTTTCTATAAATTTTACTAATTTCCAATTAGGACAAAAAGTGGTTGTATACTCTATCACATCTATCACAAATATAGATACACATTAGAATTGAATTTTCTCATAGTCTAATCTATTCTTTTAGCAATAACTAATAAAATACATCTTTATCTCTTCTCATAATTCTCTAAATTGATAGAATTTTACAAATATCCTTGTATAAGTAGTGATACATATTTCCACAATTTTAGGGTTGTATAAGCGAAACTTACCAATGTTATTCCCAATTACAGGGATAGTTTTTAGGGGTTAGAATTGAAGGGGAAAGCTAGGGATCCTTACCCACACCAAGGATGAGGATAATATGTTCCCATAAGGGTCAAAGGTTGAACCATGGCTTCATGCAAAGGAAAATACTTCCTTAGAACTAGGGGCCATAATGGAGGATGTAATCCATGCCAGAAGATGAATCAAATTCAAATATGAAGAATCCCCTTACACTTGGACATATATAGGAGTCTTCTATTAGGAGAGGCTTCTAGGTTAGATTGACCTATTGGTGTAAATTCATTGGTATTTTCCATAATTCATTAAAATGTTAGATTATCATATGCTCTTGATAGAAATCAATCTTAACTAATGCTTCCTTCGCCATAAAAAATATAAATTTTAGCAAACTTTTCAATGGAAAGGAGACTAGAGGGAGATTGTTCCTTTGAATTAATTAGACTAGATGAGATTAAGATTGTATTGAAACTTCTTTTAACAACTCTTCTAGTGTCTGGGTTAGGAATCGATTTAATTATGAAATGGTTGTGAGGTAAGAAGAGGAAGGCTAATGTCCACTTGATATAGGGATCTACAATTCAACATCAAGAAGGTTTTCATCTTGGGAAATCAATCACCCTTTAGATGAACCTTTAGATATGAATCCATGTGACTGGAATTCAAGAAAAAGAGAGAGTTGATAATAATTAGGGAAAGATACATAACTACATAGTAAGGCTGAGCTCAAAGATTTCATTGCTAGTATGAAAATTGTGAATATAAAAGAGCCATGAAGATTGTTTTTTGGTATTAAGTGTGACAATAGTATGGGATCTAATCCACCTATCTATCCATAGAGAGTGTAACCCAAGCCTCAAATATTTTCCTATTAAACAAAAAAAATTCACATTATTTGTTTTTTATTGATTATTTTTTTTAATGTTTGTTTTTAGATAATAGTGATGATTTAAATGAACTTCTAAAATTGTATTAAAAAATATATTTATAAAAAAACAAGGTAAATTGTTGTTAAAATATTATTTTATTTATGTATAAACTTGTCTAAAAATATTTGACAATTTCTATAGTTAACAAAATTATTTGGTATTTTTAATGGTTAGTAAAACTTTTGAAGGGAATTTTTTCCATACATGTAAAAGTGTTTAATTTTTATATAGCTAATAAATGTTTGATATTTTGTATAAAATGTTGATAAATTTTATGTAAAAAGGGAATTTTAATAATAATCTAAAAATATTGATTTTTAATATTATAAATTTAGTAAGTGTTGTAAATCTACATTTATATTTTATTATGTGTCAAAGGAATAAAATTCTTTGAGGTGTAAATATTTTCTCAAGTTTTAAATTTAGTAACCAGAGTAAATTTACATTCATATTAATTACATATTTATGAAATGTTAAAGGAAAAAAATTCTTTGAGGTGTAAACTTTTTCTCAACTTTTTAAATCTAAAAACAAAATTCACTTCCAAAGATTTGATTTCTCTCTGTATATTATGATAGATTTCAAGTTAAGATGGATTTATATTTGTTAGTATGGAATTCCATGTTGAACATGGAAAGAATTATACATCTTCTTCATACTAAGTAAACACCATTAAAATGTTTTAGCCATGAGAAAATTTGTATTATTAATTGCCCTCCCACTCCATATAAAACAATTGACAATTAAAAAATATTTTATTAAAAATAGACATTAAAATATTTTAGTTATAGTTAATATCTATTTTTTATTATTATTAATATTTTTAAATATTAAATTTCATCTTTATATAAGTATGAAAGAAATTACACTTTTCTCTCCTATTTTAAATATATAGCATATAGTAAACAATTACAAATATTTCCTATATGTATAAAAAAAAAAAACAATTCAATTAACAAATTCCAAAATAAAAATGTCAAAATGCACTATTAAAATTTTACAAATGCAATATTTGTATTATTAAAATTTTACAAATGCAATATTCATATTATTGGAATCCAATATTGATATGTTTTCTTATAATTTAATATTTAAATCAAATCCAATATTCATATTATTGGAATCCAATATTGATACGTTATCTTCTAATTTAATATTTAAATCATTAAAATTAAATAAATATTATCAAAATAATAATATTGACCTATTTCATTTTAAAAGAAGTTACATGGAAATTATACATTAAATCTAGAAAAGAATGATTATATTACAATATTTTTATCAAATTGTGCCCCCAAAACAACTAAATGTCGACGTATTTCATTTTAAAAGAAGCTTGCATGGAAATTATACATTAAATTTAGAAGATAACGATTATATTACAATATTTTTATCAAATTGTGCTCAAAAAACAACTAAATGTCGATTTTTTAAAATGTTGTATACGCAATTATTTTTTCTTTATTATTACTTGCAATTGTATTATTAATTTTTTGCAACCATAAATTTCAAAAATAATTTTAATAAATGTTAAGAAAATGAAATAATGTCAAACACATTAAATAATTATTTGATTTTTTTTTATATTTAATCCCATGTTAATGATATTTCCTTAATCATTAGATGACTATCACAAAACTATTTATATTTATTTTTTATATCAATCATTAATGAGACTTTTTTTTAAATTAATTAGGAGATTAGTATGCATGTTCTAAAGATGTCTAACAATAGAAATTTTTTGTGTTATTTATCTGATCCTAATTATGTTCATGGGAAAAATTATTCAGCATTTTTTAGTGTTATCTATTCTACAAAATAAACTAGATAGTTTAATAACCTTACAAAACATAAAACTCACAAAAGGCATGTCTACTAGCCACTTATTCCAATGTTGCACTATATAGTTTTGTAGTTGGCTTTTTAATTCCCATTACATCTTCAAGATGGTGCATTGTTTCTTTCGCATTCATCTTTCTATAGTTTTAATTCACAAGTTGAACCTGGTTTAATGTAGACGAATGGTCTCCCTTGGTTATATTAATCAGGCCATAGTCCAAATATTATTACATTCATCTTCTAGGAATACCATTTAGTGCTTTTGTTGTACAAGTGTGCCCATTATTGTTGCAACCTAAGTGACTACATGTTGTTCATTCTCATTAATTTTTATAGTTGCAACAAATATTGACATCCTATTGGCTTAGAAAGATTCTTCATGGTTCCTTAAAACCATCCTAATATCCCTTAGTTCCTACTATCCATGATGATAAAAATATTGAGAGAATTATTTTCTGGATTTGTAAACAACAATGTACAAACCACACTCAGTCCCCAAGGAGTGTGAAATACTGAAGAAAGAGAATATGGTTTGAAATCCCCCATACAAAGGAATATATTCACAAGAAACCCAAAGAACAAACCTCCTCCAGGAATGCAATATTTAAGACCAATATAACACCCCATGCCTAAACGGTAATTTGGAGTAAAAATCCCTTGGTTCCAAGAAACTAAATGTATGCAATTCACTTAGCGTTTCTAGAACCACAATCTATTCATAATCACACCACTTTGAAGCATTGGAGAAAAATAGCACCTGAATTGAAGCAAAGTTAAACAATTAGAACCTCCAATCAAAGAGTGTTGACTCCTTATTTTGACCATTTTCCCCTTATTTCAAGTTCCTTTTTGCACATGGGGATCATACAATTCATACCTCTATTAGCTCTTTTTGAAGGTATTATCAAGTTTCTTCCATCAATTTGCTATGGATCAACATAAGGTATGTGTAGTATTCATTTTGATGATTTTATGATGAGCTTATCCTTAATCGAGTAAGTGCAATCCATTAACAATTGTATTTTGATTGAAATAGGTCGAAAATGCAATCTAGCCCTTGATCTGGTCCTTGATCTGACCCTCAATTTGATCCTCCATCCAACCCTTGATCCGACCCTCGATACGGAACTCGAAGCACAATAATTTCATGGGTTGGTATATCGGCGGGCCTTTCCTAGCAAGTGTGAAACATGGGTTTCATACCTGTTCGAACCCTCCAACTATGGGTCTCATTACATTTTGATTCGAACATTTGCGTTCGACCTCTATTTTGAGTGCATGAATTTGCTAGAAGATGTTGTTCATTACTAGTTCTTAATGATTTTTTGTTGTAGGAGAGTGTCGACCCTTTCAGTGGTCGACCTCTCAGTTGTATCTAAACTCTATAAATATTGGAAGTCTCTCAGAATGAGGATGATAATGATAATATAGCTATTGTACTGAATTTTCCCCTATA
The DNA here is from genome assembly GCA_900067695.1 of Picea abies. NCBI lineage: Eukaryota > Viridiplantae > Streptophyta > Pinopsida > Pinales > Pinaceae > Picea > Picea abies. Next base: position 12,757 of record CBVK0100509180.1, read on the forward strand.
ACTCAATTCTGATATTAATACGATCTAATGCACTGAGATTGTGATTGTTTCTTAAGCTGGAGTAGTACCACGACTACCTGGGGGGGCCACGAGTGGTCTGTGTGTTTTGTTAATTTGTTGTATAGTCATATTTGCATATATTACTCTCTTGTGCAGGTTTCTTATTTAACTTGTGTTTCCTTATATAACTTGCAGGTTATTTGTAATTTTCCATATCTAGATATCTACCTGTGCATTCTCTTATGTATCACTTTCTTATGCAAGTTATTTATTCAGGATGTGTGTCATTACCATATACATGTCCCTGCATTATTTTGATAGTCATTGAATGTTGTGTAAAGAGTTTAAAATGGGCATAATTGTTTAAGCATAGTAACAACTGATTCACCCCCCCCCTCTCAGTTGTCCAACAATTGGCATCAGAGTCGGTTCCTTTTATTTAAAGGTAGATTAGTAATCTTAAACATGATAAGTCATGAAGTAACTTCAACCAATAAGACCCCCAGATCGGAAGAGCGTCGTG
>CBVK0100509218.1:0-15192 GCA_900067695.1 Picea abies
AAACCCTCTTTTGGTTGAATTTCTGGGCGAAGTCTTTCTCTTCATCTTTTCATTTTTATTGTCCTTGTAAATTGGGTTGGGTGCTTTGTTTCTTGATATCCTTCTTGAGTTATCTCTCTTTTATACACAATAGGGATGTATATATCAAGTTACTTTTTAGTCCATGCATTTTCAGTTTTGATATATTGAAAATACAAAAAATATAGGCATTTTGCATTGCTTGGCATTTTTGTCTTTGAATCTCTATCATTAGCTTAATGCATATAGTGAAAGATTGCATTTTTACTTCTAAATTGCAAAGCTGAAATAGAAAAATGCATTGTTTTTATAAGCATATCATTCATTGAAAAGTTAAAGTTAGACTTTGCATTATTTTCATATTTACTTTTCTTACAGAGTTGTAGCATCATGAGTTTCACTTCCATACCTTTTTGAGTAATCATGGACAATCAAATTTATGCTTTAAATTAAAATTGATTAGTCATGATTTTGTTTTCTAGGGTGCACAAACTAGTCTAGGATTTAGTGCCTTGGAATAGGATTTTGTGAGTAAACTTCTCCAAGGCAATTAAATCAACATATATCTTCGAGAAAGGGAGTTGAGAATTCCATTGTATAATTGGTAAGATCAGGAGGCTCCTCTCAAACTGGAGTTAATCATGAGGTCATGCAAAGTTGGTTGAAGGGATATCCCCCTGATACTCACCTAGCGTCAGAGATATTTTTGTGGATTTATTTGTATCTAGGGATATTGCTATGCCCATACCTCCGTGAGAGGAGGTTATTTCAAGGTTTCAGGATTTTCTATACTTCCCATTGGGGTGATCTGGACTTATGACTGCTCACATGTGCATCGGTTATATAGTGGTTTATTAGTTTCTTGACTTAGGTATCTCATAGGTTACTTGCAGAGGTTATTCTGCAAGTACCCTGGGTCAGATAGGGGTCAGACAACACATAGCCTTTATGGAGGATTACCTCTCGAGGGGGGGGGAGGGGAGTCTGGCCGACTAGTTGTTAAGCCCATGAGGGCCCCTATAACTGATTATGTTACCTCTGATATTTAGCGGGGAGTCTCAGACCCCTCTTGGGTGAGACATAACTTCTTTAGGGTGGGAGGCCACTCAACCATTTTAGCCCGTTTGCATGCATATTGGTCGTTTGAATTTTGGTATGCTCTTTGACTACTAGTTGGCCTTAGGATATATTTTTTAATCTTTAGAGTCCTAATTAATTGTGGAGTCAGACCAACCTCCCCTCCGGTCCCGTCGCTTGTTACAGTTACCACTAGATTTTGTGTCTCTGGCTTCTAAGAGGCATAGAGTCATTATACGTGGTACACACACATCCACCATTCAGACTTGTGATTCTACAAGGATGATTACTGAACCTGGTATTCTAAATTCTGGGAGCCCTTCGACTCCCATACCAACTATAGTTAATGGAACCCCTTTAACTCCTGCAATCTCCATGGTTGTAGTACTGAAGGAATCTATAATTACTATGGACCGACCTATAGTTAATGCTCAAGCTACCTCCTCAAACCCATTTGGGTCTCTTGGCCACTCACCGAGCTACAATGTCCATTCCATCCCTATGGCTTCTAGTCCATTTTCTTATGGTATGCCTAACTTTACTTCACAGTTTTCGAACTCCATCCCAACTATTGGCCCTAATGCTAGCATTGGGCTTAGGGGAAGTACGCCTCCTTACACTCCTTTTTTATTTGGTGGATCTCAAATCCCTCAAATGACTCCTAAAATGGGAGGTATCCCTATTTTTAACCCTGATTCCAATCCTCCTACTTCTAGGTGGAATAGTCAACCTGGTGGACAAGATTCAACTCAAGTTTCGTCCTACAATCCTACCTCCTCATTGCAGATTCCGACCAATACTTTTGGCATGACGAATCTTCCTCTATCCTTCATTTTCCAACCTGGGGGAGGTCAGTTTCATGCTTTGGGAAACCCCCAACCTGGATATAATCCAGCTCGGGGCAATTTCTATAACCCTCAATAGAACATTCCAGCTAGAATGATGCCCTACCAACCTTATATGAATCATCTCGGAGGAGGGCCTTATAATGCTGGACAGGGCCATGGTGTTTACCAAAACCATGGATGGCCTGCAAATCCGCAAGCACAATCTTTCCCAAGAGGTTGGGGCCAGATGTCACAACCTCGTCTCCCTTTTTTGGCCATGCTTAATTTGCCAAATTTGGCTAATTTAATGAATGACCCTATGAGTCATGATCCTACATGGTCCCTGGTCCCCACCAAAATTCCTTCGGACATCCTGAAGTTTGAGGGTAAGAATTGAGAGGATCTTGGTGATCACGTCACTACCTTTCACCTTTGGTTCTCATTAAACTCCCTTAATGACGATTATGTTTGTTTGAGATTAATTCAATGCACCATTATTGGAGTTGCTACGAAATGGTATATTGAGATACCTAGGGGCGCATATGGGACTTTTAGTCAGTTGGTGATGGTCTTTCTTAACCACTTCTAGTTTCCCATTCGTTATGATGTTGGCTTAGAACTGTTTTCTACTTTATGCTAGGATACCGCCACTCATATCTCAGACCATATCTAGGAGTCGCGTAGACAGAAGAGGTTGATTAAGACCCCTATTCCCCCAGAATTTATTTTAGAATGGTTTATTAAATCATTGCATGCTCCTATCTCGAAGGACATTTCTACTTCCGGGGTTACCACTGAGGAAGAAGCGATATTTAGGGCCCAAAATTTAGACTTAATATATGCTCAGTCTGGGATGTTATACTACCTTCTTCCTGATGCACCACGGTCTACTTATGACCCTAGGAAAAAGCCCGGACCTCGTGTCGATGGAATTGTAGGTTCCGCCAATGTAAAGTTTACAGGCTCGGTGAAAAACTAGTTGAAAGAGTTGTCTTTAAGCCAGTTTGTAGGAGGGCCAACTTCGTCTGTGTCTTTCAACCCCACTCAGTCAACGGATGTGCACTCCATACAATCCTCGACCAAACCAAATGGTAACCAACAAACAAGAGGGAATAAGAAGAAAGGATGCAATAAACGTAAGTGCGGGAAAATGGTAATAAACCCAAGGAAAATAATAATAATGAGAAGATGGGTAGTAATGCTGGAGAGGGAAAACGAGAAAGACGTAAGGTGAAGTTTCCGGTAGTAATGCTGGAGAGGGAAAACGAGAAAGACGTAAGGTGAAGTTTCCCTATAAGCTTTGCACAGATGATCACCTTACTCATTTGTGCCCCAAAATTGCAGAAGATGCAAGGTGTTTAGCTCAATCGCTTCTCGTGCTGATGAATCTATTCCCACATAATCAACACTTAGCCTCGAGCTCCTCAAACATTGGAAATGTGGTTGGTGGAGGTCAAAACCAGCAGTCGCAATATGGTGACCGTTTATGTATCAATATGGTCGATGCGAAAATTGATGTAGCCACTCGATCTCGAGACTATAGTTCTAAACAAACTAATCTCAGTCTAGAATCTCCTCTTCCTCCTCCGGAGACGACTTTCCATATTGAGAAACCAGAGCCACCGCCTTGTATTCTGAAAGGAGTACTCAAGAGCTCTACCCGTAATCAAAATTCTAGAGATTCCCAGAACTACTCTATTGTTGAGGACCTGGGTCAAACCCCTTGTGCGATGTCATCTTTGGAGGTACTCCAGACATGTCCTTCATAGAGGAATGCCTTACTCTCTACTTTAGGAGCTCTAGAACCCAGTGGATCAAAGGTTATCAAGTTTGATGTCACAGATGTTAAGCCTCGCTTTCCTTACCATGTGGCTTTCCAAATCCATGTGGAGTACTCAAAGTATACCATAAAACATGCAATTGTTGATGAAGGCGCTACTACGTGTGTGATGTCCTTGGACTATTGGAAATATCTCAGTTCTCTAAATCTTTCCAAGTCATCGAACATGTTGACTACTTTTGATATCCATTCATTCCCCTCTCATGGTATTTTCCCTGCCTTTCCAGTCCAATTAGGTGGGAAGATGGTAGAGGTGGAGGTAGAGGTAGTTGATCCGCCTCTTGATTATAATCTGTTACTAGGTCGCAATTGGACTTATGCTATGATCGTCATCGTGTTGTTTGTCTTCTGTATCCTTTGTTTTCCTCATGAAGGGAAGATCATGATGATCGATCAGTTATCCTTTGTGTTCTCTAGTCCTAATGCATCTCTTGGATAGTCGATACATGTAATCGACAATTCTCAACCGACAACTAAGAATATCGGTGTCGAAATGTATTCTTCCCTTATGGGTACTTTCAACTTATCAACACCGAACCATCACATTTATTCCATGTCCAGTAGGCCCATCTCGACTGGGAATTCCATTGCTTTCTGCACTTCGTATTTTAGTGATCCTTGGACCCTACCTTCCTCGACGTCATCTTGTGAGGGTCAACCGCATATTGGATTATATCACCAACCTCTGTGAGTCATGCTAGATATGGGTCAACAACCTCTACTAGTCATGTTGAAGACTAGCAACCAACCACTGCAATTCATGTTGGGGTCACAATTCTAGTCATAAATAGTCACACTGCACATACATCACCAACCTCTGCTAGTCATGTTGGGGATCCATGACCAACGTCTGCTAGTCATGTTGGATATTTTCTACTAGCCTCTACAATTCATGCTAGGAGCATGTCACCAGCCACTGCAAGTCATGTTGGGGTAGTTCATACGATTGAGAAGCCTAGATGGGTAAGCCGTAAACCCAAGTTCCTTTGTAGGCTTTGCAAAGGAGATCACCTTACTCATTTGTGCCCTCCTACTACTGTGGTACGAGAAGTGCGGTCCTTATCTGGTGGCCCTTTGGGTTCTGAGTCGTCTTTGGCTTCCCAACCTTCTTCGGTTGATATAGTGGTCATGTCAATGCAATCTTCGGCTGAAACCCCTCTTCTTTTAGCGGGTGATGTGTCTCTTGACTTTGTTGTCTCGCATCTTGTTCAACCAGTGATTGTGCCGATGCAATCTTCGACCGACACAACTCCTATTTTTGGGGGTGATGTGTCTCTTGACCTTGTTGTCTCACATCCTATTCAACCAATGGTTGAAGAAGTGGTTGCATCTCTTGACCTTGTTGTCTCACATCCTATTCAACCAATGGTTGAAGAAGTCGTTGTGTTGATGCAATCTTCGGTTTATCTTTCTCTTCTCTTGGAGACTGACAAGACTAAGGAAGTTACTTTGCTGATGTAATTTTTTAGCGCCACATTTTTTCTTTCCATTTAGAGTTAGTTTTTAGTCACATCATGACCCATGCATCCAAACATGTGAAGTCATATACGTAGCACCATGGGGTCGAAGTCAGAAAGTGGTTAGTGGACCCTTGGAAACAAGAAGGGATGTCAGAGTCAAAACATGCATAAGTGGTACGGGTATATATTTTCCAAAGAGTCGAGTCTTATTAAGAAATCAGTATCTATGTGCCCCAAGTCAAGTCAAGTAGTTAATGGAATTCAGATCGACAAGTGCAGTAAATGTTATCATTTCATCATGAAGGTCGAGGGAATAAAAAATCATGACATTCGTATCATGCATGCCCTACAAACATTATTGCTTGTGTTCTACATGCGGGGATGTGCCATGGAAAATCTACAATTCGATTCAAAACATCTTGTTTCCATGAATTCATTGTTCTCCACCACGATTCCTCCTTCCTCCCGGCTCGTTATAAATTCCATATGCTCGACACCCATTTCATTCATGAAACCAGGCCCTCACTCTGTTTTCAATTTCCCTTGCCAGTTCAGGTTGATCAAAGTTCCCTCCCTGTGCATTTGCTAGATACACCACACACAAAATACATATTGTTCATGCCATGGCAACCTCCCAAAGAATAAGCAAAGGTGCGTGGAGCAGTAAAATTTCCAGGTTCAAGCCACAAAACAACTGGCAGTCGTTCTCACCCGCAGTAGGCAGTCCCAAGGATGTGAAAGGAGTTGTTCCTTTATCCACAGAAACAATCACATCAAACTACATGAAACCTGAAGCGGAAAGACTTGCGCAGGGAGGAAAGGTAGTAGAATCCCCATATCCCCAACAGAAAATACCCCGGAGAAGGGGTAGGCCACGGAATAACAAGGAGGCTGAGGAAGCCGGAGTTTCATAAGAGCCGTGTGCCAGATCGGTGGCCGAAGAACTACTCATGCATGCCATCTGGCTGGAGCCTATTGGAGGATCGAGCCGCGAAAGCAAGAAAAGAACAAAGGAAATGGGTACCATAGGAGCGAATGATCAAGAACCATCTCATCAATTAAGGAAGGAAAAGATGGGTATCACTAAACTCTACCAGGAAAACATGGAGCTAAGGTGACAACTAGCGACAAAGACCATAGAAGTATCAACAATGCAAGGTCGTGAAGGGAACGTGTCATGGTTAAAAAGATATCTCAAAGAGGTGCAATACACCATTGTACATATGGGCAAAGCACAAAGGCTATCAGAGGAAAGGCATACAAATCATTCGAGGGAGCGCAAAGCAGACGAGAAGGAAGCCCGCACGATGCTCGTCAACATGCAGAAAAAACAAGTTTAGCTGGTGTTCGTCTCTGCATCCATCAAACAGAAGACAAATTTTGGCAGTTTTGAAGGACACGTTTCCCTAAATCACTCTACCTTTTTGATAACGACCATGACCATCAAACAACCACTCACCGTTGACATTTTTCCCATCAAATGAGTGTGCGACATAAATCAAGGCTGTTATAGCAGATAGTGAGTTCTTGGCAGACACCTGTCTATTGAGACATCTGATCGAAGGGAAATACTGACACATACTTTCCTCATATTGAGACCTGACTGATGATCATATCCTTCTGGAAAATTTGTGAACAGTCATGTCTAAACAGACGTGATTATTGTCTATTTTTGGATAGCACCATGCAAAGAGTCTCTAACGCATACCACTCATTTTCCTAGTTTTTAGAGCTAGCAGTTAAAAAAATGGGCAACTCAAGCAACACCCTCATTTATATATTTCATCTTTTCAATGTAAGCCAAGTTGGTTATAAAAATTGGTATAGACCATATCTATTGTATGAAATTGAGTTATACCAAAACTTAATGCAAAAGTCCTGTAACTTGATGTGAAGATTCTAATTGTAGCAGTTGGATGTATTGTTTTCCCTTTCTCACATATGTGCTACCTTCTATCTTATTCATATATTTTTTTGTCTATTTTCGAACAAATTTTCGAACCTATGGATTCACTACACAACGCCCATTGTTCATGCCACTTAGACAAAACATTTTCTTCTGAAATTTAACTCTGAATTCGCCCGCAACGGTGCTCCGAGTTGCTTCCTCTAATTTCTTTCCACCACACATTACTATTTTGCACTGAATATTGTTTCTTTCTTAGCCATCATCCTCTCAAGTTCACTCACCGAGTCATTTGTTTTCGTTGTTTCCTCAAATCGACTCCATAGGCCACTATCTTATTTTCTTGCGCCAATATAACCAGAGACCATTATATTAAAGGTGTTAAATCTAGCCACTGCTTTAAAAGCCATATCCCGCATGAATACCACACCCCTTGAGAGAGCCCTCTCCGGATCTGAAAGGCTAGTTTCTGGTCTCAAAGTTGGTTGAAAAAGTTAACTTCGTCATCTGTTTATCAACTGAACAGATTTATATAGAGCTAACATTCTGGCGTCGTTGTCAGGGACAAAATTGAATAGATTTTCCTTGGGAAAATGACTGACGTTGCAGTTTGACCCTTGAGGGTAACAGAGGGACAAACATCCATACCACCTTAAACCCTTACCCTGGTGAATCTAGTTGAAAATACCAGTAGCTCCAACTAGCACAGTTCAGGAACCCTTGCACCGAAGACGATCTATACCAAAGCAAATCCTAACCCAAACCTACAGAGCCTGTGTACGACCCCGAGAAGATTCTACACAGGACTAGAGATCAAGCACCAGACCCATTCTACTACATGGATAGAAGCCTGTCCTTACCCAAATATGAAGCGAAGAGTATTGATGACCTTGAGTTTGACGAATTATTTGAGCAAACCCTTTTAGGTCTAAATCAGAAACCATCTTGGATGAGATTGTTTTCAACCCAAATAAATTCCAAGCCCTAATATAAAATAATATCCCTCAAAATTTAAATCCTACCGGATCCATGGCCATTAGATTCACCCCCCTCATCCTTCCAACCCAATTACATGGCTTGCCTCAGAATTACAACCAGCGAATTAGAGTCTACGATGTTGAAGGAAGTGTTTCCGCCCAGAGGTACCTGGACTGGTTTAATGATTTCGTCGACCTGGAGGAGGTGGACTATGTAGATGCAAAAATGAGGTTGTTTGCGTAGAGCCTTTCGGGAGATGTAAGAAAATTATTCAAATCCCTCCCACCCACGAGCATTCGAGACGTCTTTCCTGAATAAATGGGGGGACAAGAAAAACCCTTTGTAGTTGTTAACACAGTACAATAATATGAAGAATGCACCGGAAGAGATAGTGCAGGAATTCTTAGCTCGTTTCTTGAAGGTGTACAACTCAATCCCTACAGAAGTCAAGCCGCCCCTTAGGGATACACAGTTGTGGTACGCCGATTCCTTTGACAACGATTTCTCCCTGTTGTTAAGAGAAATAATATCAACAAACCTAGACGCTATAATGAGTAACACTACCGAGGTCAAAGTAAACATGATGGCATCGGGGAAAATAAGGAAAATATGCAACAGATGAGATAAGAAACCTCAAGGAGATGCATAGCCATCGACGTCATGGTCCTCAGATGAAAAGTTCGACATGATGATGAAGACCATGGAAAATATGATGGAAAGAATGTCCATGGGAAACAGACCTGTTGCCTGAGAACATAACGACCCCTATCCCAGGAATCAGAACCTCAGGCGGGGTCAATTCCCTTAGATCAGATAGATGGAATAGAGAGAAAAGAAGGATCAAGGTGAAAAACAGACAAGACCTCTATTCTATAACAACTACACAGATGAGGACTTCAACCAGGCTTTCAAATACCAGATGCATTGTTACGATGACAAAAACTCATGCGTGTGGAGACAGAGGAGTTCAGAAAAGGCTATTAGAATGCCATAATGCAGTTCTTGAAGAAATATAAGCTTCGGAGAAAATACATGCCTACTGATCCACAAAAAACAAACCCCATAAGGAAACCTCCTGCGGACACCCCTTACAAAAGGCAATAGAAGCCAAACAACCTGCCTAAGGATGCAGCTAAAAAGACAAAGTCAAAGGAGGAGGCCCCAAGGAAATCTATGGAAACAAGCCGGGAAGTGCATGGAAAAGAGGTAGAGAAATTGTGTCCCCATTTCAATTTTGAACATGAGATGGCCAAAATCAAAATCTCTATCTCGTTCAATGAAATTATTAGAAAATCCAAGTATCGGGAGAAAATCATTAAAATTTTGAAAATGGGAGGGACCCCCAATACTTTGAATATCCAAGATGACCACCCCACTATCCTTTTTGGTCCGTGCATTGAAGAGATACATGATGGCTAGGATTTCCCTCCGTTCTACGTCAGTATAAAGGTCCTTGACATGAACCTAGATAACGTCATGCTAGATTCTAGCATGTCGCGCAACCTCATGCCAATGGTGATCATGGATGAATTGGGTTTGGATATTACCAGGCCATACAAATACTTTTTCTCTTTTGATTCGAGGAAAGTCAAGTGTTTGGGCCTCATCAAAGACCTAGTTGTGTCGTTGGATCAAAACCCTTGAAAGAACATGGTTATGGACGTGGTTGTTGCAAACATACCCCAAAAGTTCGGCATTCTACTATCAAGGTCGTGGGCTGTGAAGTTAAAGGGCACTTTGCAGATGGATATGTCATATGCCACCATCCCTCTTTTGGGCCATGACAGACGGCTGTACAGAGAAGTGTTGTTGAAATACATGGTAAACAACAGGACGCAGCCAAATAACCATCCTATATACACCATCGACATTGAGGTTGGTTCTGCTATATTCTACAATGACTTGAGATTTGAAGAGGAAGAGTCGACAACCATCATGAAAGCTGACGAGAAAACCGTGTAGGAAACAATAGAGTGCACAGACCTAGAAGACTGCACGAAAAGTGGGGTGTGGAACATGAGTTTTGATGACATAGTCATCAAATAAGGGGCTGGTGTCAGTGTATGCATAAGCCCTCCTAAGGTCGAGACAAATTTGTGTTCATACAAACTTGCTTTTGAATGTACAAACAACATGGCAGAGTATGAAGCACTAATATTGGGCTTACAAGTTTTGAAAGAATTTGGTGTGCAAAGGATAGAAATGCACGGGGATTCCGATCTCATCATAAATTAGGTAAAGGGCGTATATCAGACCAAACACCCCAGGATAAGATTGTACAAAAATTTGGCGCTGGATCTCCTTGAAGGATTTTCAAAGTATAACCTATCTACTATCCCTAGAGAGCAAAGTCAGATTGCTGATACGTTGGGCACCTCGGCCTCAGTTTTTAAGATCCCCATCTTCCCAAACAAAAAATATGAAATTGAGGTCAAGCACAGGCTGACAGTGCCTAATAATATGGAAAGTGTTTGATGACTACAAGCAAGTGGAGAGATTCCTCCTTATGAGTGACGAGTTCGCTAATACAAACATTGATGAGGAATGTCGATGTGAAGAAGATGAAAGCGTTGATGCACCCAGTAATGACAACGCTTTCCAAAACCAGATCACGGGAAGGGACATAATCCAACTGAAAATTAACATCATTCCAAAGGGGTTAGTGTCACTGGAAAAGTTGTTTGACGAGAATGATGTGGCTAAGAAACCCAAGATCATTGCAAGCACATAAGACATGGAAGACTGCAACATCAAGACTGAGGAAAACCCAAAGATGATCAAATTATCAAAAATGCTCAGTCCAGAGGTCAAGCAGAACTACATCAAACTCATGAAGGACATCCCTAACATGTTCATGTGGAGCTACAATGATTTGAAGGTGTATGACACTAAAGTGATCCAACATGTCATCCCTCTCAAAGAAGACTAGAAACCCTTCAAATAGAAGTTGAGACAAATAAATCCCCTGTTGTTGCCATTGATTGAAAAGGAGGTAAAGAAACTCTTTGAACCTAAAATTATTGTTTCTTTACGATTCTCAAAATGGGTATCTAATTTGGTGCCCATAAGAAAGAAAAGTGGTGAGATAATATTGTGTGTAGATTTTTGGAATCTAAACAAGGTGTCTCTCAAGGATCACTACGCTCTCCCCAAAATGGAATATATCCTGCAAAAGTTCGTGGGGTCTTAGAAGATGTCCATGGTGGATGGTTTCTCAAGTTATAACCAAATGATGGTTCACCCAGACGAAAGAGAAAAGACAACTTTCACAACTCCATGGGGAATGTTCATGTATTCCAAGATGCCTTTCGGTATGATGAACGTCGATGGCACTTTCCAGAGGGCGATGGACATAGAATTTTTCGACGAAAAGGAAAAGTTCATTGTAATCTATCTGGACGACATCACAGTATACTCTACCTCCGAAAAGCAACACCTCAAGCACCTGGAGAAAACATTATAGAAGTGTAGGAAGTTTGATATATCACTAAATCCAAAGAAATCACATTTCATGGTGGTAGAGTGGAAGTTGTTAGGACACATTATCTCCAAGGAAGGCATTAAGATAGACCCCAATAGGGTTGAAGGGATCCTGAAGATCGACACCCCGCGCAGTAAAAAAGAAGTGCAATCCTTCATGGGAAAAGTGAACTTCTTGAGGAGCTTCATCCCGAACCTAGCCGAAATCGTAAAGCACATAACCTGCATGCCCAGGAAGGGAAACGAGATCAAGTGGAATTCAGAGGCCAATAAGTATTTTGAAGATATCAAAGTGGCGCTGACTAAAAATCTTGTGTTAGACAACTCGAACTTTACGAAAGATTTCATCCTGTTTTCATTTTCCTCAGAACACACTAATGTCGGCATGCTTTGTTTCGAAAATCCTATAACCTATTTCAGTCGAACATTGTGCAGTGCTCCACTGAGGTATGACATTATGGAAAAACATGCATACACCTTAGTGAAATCTTTGAAAAAATTCAAGACATACATATTGCACTCCCATGTCATTGCTTATGTTCCCAACAACTCAGTAAAGGATATCCTAACTCAACCTGACCCGAAAGGAAGGAGAGGCAAGTGGATGGAGGCCATGCTAGAATATTATCTTGAGATAAAGCCCACAAAGTTGATCAAGGGTCAGGGCCTGGCGAAGCTAATGGCACAGTCATAATGTGACGCTGTAGGAATGAATTTCATCATTGATCTGTCATAATGCCCTCAAGAAGAAACAACCGCCCAGGTGTCTCAAGATATCATAGACTCACCATGGTATGCAGACATCATCTATGTGTTGGAGAATCTCCAAGATCCTTAGGGAATAAGTAAGACTAAGGCGAGATTTCTCAAACTCAAAGAGGTTAAGTTCTACATCCTGGACAATTCAATCTATTGGAAGGATCCTGGGGGAATATTGTTGAGTTGTTTGTTGGAAAGTGATGAGAAGCGGGCCATACAATAATTTCACAAAGGTGACTGTGGAGGACACCACTATTGGAAAATAACCATGCATAAAATCATGAGGGAAGGTTACTATTGGAATACAATATTTTATGATGTGTATAAATAGGTCTCCAACTACCACGAATGTCATATTTTCGATAGGAAAAGAAAGTTGCAACCCCTAACACTAAATTTGATCTCAGTGGAAGAACCTTTCATGCAGTGGGGGGTAGATTTCATAGGGGAAATAAATCCGCCATCCTCCGTGCAACACATATGGATACTCATAGCCACCGACTATTTCACAAAGTGGATAGAGGCAATCCCCACAAAGCAAGCAACTGACGTAGTCATTGTCCAATTCCTGGAGACAAATATTTTGTCAAGATTCAGATGTCCTATCAAGATCATAACCGACAACACAACCACATTCAAGTCCAAGAGGATGGAAAAGTTTTTTCAGGATCACAATATAACCCTAGGGCATTCCATGACGTAATATCCACAAGGAAATGAGTTAGTAGAATCCTCAAATAAGAGCCTAACCAAAATCGTCAAAAGACTCCTGCAAGACAATAAGAAAGCTTGGCATAAAAATCTTATCTATGCGTTGTGGGAAGATCAAGTCACCTCCAAGAAGTCCATCCCAACGTCACCTTTCTATATCATATATGGTGTAGACTCCATCTTCCCTACCTTACTAGGGCCACCCATTATAAAATTGTTGCAAGAGTAGGAGGCCAAGCCAAATGCTGCGCAAAGGAGAATAAATCAGCTAATTCACACGCAGCAGGTAATGGAGTAGGTGTACGATCGATCATAGCTTCATCAGGAGAGGATAAAGAAAGCCTTCAACAAGTACTATAAACATGAATATTTTCAGATAGGAGATCTGTTGCTGAGATGGGACGTGAGAAATGAAGATAAAGGGAAGCACAAAAAGTTTGACCACCTTTGGACAGGTCACGTATTGCGGGAACAATGCTTAGTTCCTGGAAGGATTAAATGGAGAATGCCTTGGTTGGGGGCCTGTAAACAATAGGTTCCTCAAGAATTATCTTATGAAATAAAATCTGTTTAAGTCATTTGTCATTGTAAATACTCATTTTATTTGTTTTTGCATCAAGCTAGTAGGTCAGTAGAAACTTGAAGCCTGAAGTGAACGCCCTAAGTTGATGTTGAGATTTTAGAATCTGCATCATTAGGTTTAGGTTGTTTTTTTGTTTTTTCTTTACAGTGCCAAAGAGTCAAAATGAGGCCCATTGGTCAGGCACCTAGTCTACTATTCTTTGCTACCTCGCGGGGAGGATAGCATCCCCATTGGAGCCAGTTGTTAGCACCGCCACCTCGCGGGGAGGATAGCATCCCCATTGGAGCCAGTTGTTAGCACCGCCTTTTTTCTTTCCATTTAGAGTCGATTTTTAGTTGCATCATGACCCATGCATCCAAACATGTGAGTCTGGTATGTAGCACCATGGGGTCTAAGTCAGCAACTAGCCAGTTGGCCCTTAGAAACGGGAAGGGATGTCAGAGTCGAAACATGCGTAAGTGGTACAGGTATGTCTTTTCCAAAGAGTCAAGTCTTGTTAAGAAATCAGTCTCTACGTGCCCCATGTCGAGTCAAGTAGTTAATGTAAGTTGCATCGACAAGTGATGCAGTTGTTATCAGTTCATCATGAAGGCCAATGAAATGAAAAATCATGGCGTTTGTATCATGCATGCCCTGCAAACATTATCTCCTTTGTTCTAGATGTAGGGATGTGCCATGGAAAATCTGCAATTCGATTCAAAACATCCCATCACCATGAATTCACTATTCTCTGGCACTATTCCTCCTTCTGACCGAATCGTTATAAATTCCAGATGCTCAACACCCATTTCATTCGTGAAACCAAGCTCGCACTCTGTTTGCAATTTCCCTTGCTAGTTTAGGTTGATCAAAGTTCCCTCCCTGTGTATTTGCTAGATACACCGCACACATAATACATATTGTTCGTGCCATGGAAACCTCCCAAAGCATATGAAAAGGCGTGTGGAGCAGAAAAATTTCCAGATCCAAGCCCCAAAACGACTGGGAGTCGTTCTTACCCGCAACGGGCATTCCCAACGATGTGAAAGGAGTTATTCCTTTATCCACATAAACGATCAGATCAAACCATGTGGATCCTGAAGCGGAAAGACTTGCACAGGGAGGAAAGGTAGTAAAATCCTCGTCTTCCCAACAATAAATATCCTGGAGGGGTAGGCCAAGGAAGAACAAGGAGTGCGAGGAAGCTCGAGTTTCAGAAGATCCATGTGCCAGATCGATGGTCGAAAAAATACTCATGTGCGCCATCTGGCTGGAGCCCGCTTGAGGATTGAGCCATGAAAGCAGGAGAAGAATAAGGGAAATGGGTACCACATGAGCAAATGATCAAGAGACATATCAACAATTAAAGCAGGCAAATCTTGCTATCACTGAACTCTACTAGGAAAACATGGAGCTGAGGTGGCAACTAGCGACAAAGACTATGGAAGTATCAACAGCACAAGGTCACAAAGGGAACGTGTCATGGTTAAAAAGATAGCTCAGAGAGGTGCAAGACATAATTATATAGCTGCATGAAGCACATAGGTTGTCAGAGGAAAGACATATAAAGCATT
>CBVK0100509297.1:0-15614 GCA_900067695.1 Picea abies
ATAAAAATACAATAGTGTACAAAGCACATATGCTAGATGTCCTAGGCATAGTACTTCTTCAGGTAAAGCCCGTTTCGGGGCTCACCCAGGGAAACTCCATCGTAATTGACTAGTTCGTAGGAGCCTCTATGTAGACCATGTTTCATAATGTAGGGACCATGCCATAGAGGTTCTAACTTCCCTGTCCCTAACTTCTCATGAGCCTGGTCATAAACTAAGAACAAGTCTCCTTTTGCAAAAGTGTGAGGATGGAAAGACTTTTCATATTGATTTTTGATTCATTTTTTATATGTCTCATTGACGAGAGAAACATCACGACGTGTTTCGTCCAACCTCGTTAGATGTAGGAAACATTCTTTTTCAGCAGAAGTGTGGGGCAACAGTTCTACTTTAAACTTTAGCGAAGGAATTTCACACTCAATTGGTAAGACAACCTCAATTTCGTATACTAATTGGAAGGGAGTGAATCCAGTAGTAGTTTTTACTAAGGTTCGATAAACCCAGAGAGTGGAGAAGAGTTGTAAATGCTAAGATGTCTTTTTTCCCCTACCATCCATTGGATCATAGTTTTGAGGACTTTGTTGATGGCTTCAACTTGTCCATTATCTTCAGGATAATACGGGGATTAGTTCTCATGGCGAAAACCCAACTTGGTATGTAACTCACTCATCATCTAATTTTGAAAATGGGAACCATGATTACTGACAATGGCCCGTGGAACAAAAAAGCGAGTGATGATGTGATTAAAAAAGAAAAGTGTTGCAGTACGACCATCATTTAGAAAGGTAGGCATAGCCTCAGCCCATTTTGAAAAGTAATAGATGACGATGATTATATAACCGTGCCCTCGGCTGAGGTAGCCTTACATTGCATGAAATCGATGCCCCATTTGGAAAAGGGGATGATGGAAATAATGGGATGCAGCGGAGCAGTGTGGGTGCGTGCCTTGTTTTGAAAAACTTGGCACGGTGGATACTTTTTGATGGCCTCCATACAATCCTTGAAGATGGAGGGCTAGAAGTATCCGACATGTAAAATTTTCTGGGTTTTAGCCATCCCAAAAAGGTGATTTCCACAGGCTCCAAGGTGATTGTCATTGAGGACAAGTTCAACCTCTTTGTGAGTCAGACATCGTCATAGGATGGTATCAATGCCACAACGATATAAGGTGTCACCGATAATGAGATAATGACAAGAGTGGTGGTGGATATGGATACATTCTTCATGAGAGATATCTGGCTGAGAATGTTGTGTCTGGAGATAGAGAATGATATCTCCATAGCAGGGATCAAAAATGCTAATGAGGAATAGAGATTTGTCAGGGAGAGAATCTCTAGGTTTAGTATCTTTTTCAGCATGGGGAAAATTGCAAATGAGTTCTGCGAACACTAGGGACTTTTTGGATTTGGACTTAGCAAATTCAAGATCGAATTCTTGAAGGATTACGATCCATTTTGAGTATTTTCCCCCAAGTACCTGACGGGTCAAGATGTGATACATGGGGTTCGAATCCGCGATAACTGTGGTGGTGCGTAACAGAATGCAATGAATAAATATATGGACAATGATGACATATACCAGAGCCAACTTCTCAACATGTGAATAATAGGGTTCTGGGCCAGATAGACTTTTACTCATGTACTAAATCACATGTTCTTCACCGGAAGAGTCCTCTTGAACTAACACCATGGCAATATTGGAAGTAGAGGTTGCTAAGTAAAGGATATAATCCTTCATATAGTCTGGAGGATGCAACAAAGGAGTGTGTGTCAGTACATGCTTAAGAGCATCGAATGATCGTTGAGCAGTATCATCCCAGATGAAAGGAGCGTCTTTCTACAACAATCGCATGAATCCTTTAGTGATTTCAACGTAGTTACAAATAAATCGGCAAAGAAAGTTTGCTTTCCCCTACAAACTTTGGATTTGTCATAGGTTGTTAGGTGGGGGTAAAGCTATAATAGCTCTAGTATTTAAGGGATCCACCCAAATCCCATCCTTGGAGACAACAAAGCCGAGAAGTCGGCCTGATTCGACAGTGAAAATACATTGATGTGGGTTCAAACGGATGTGGTAGAATCGACATCAAA
The DNA here is from genome assembly GCA_900067695.1 of Picea abies. Taxonomy (NCBI): domain Eukaryota; kingdom Viridiplantae; phylum Streptophyta; class Pinopsida; order Pinales; family Pinaceae; genus Picea; species Picea abies. Next base: position 2,091 of record CBVK0100509297.1, read on the forward strand.
GAAAAATAGCCCGTAGATGATTGAGATGGATAGATCAACTGGATGAGTGGGAGGGAAAGTCATCGAGGTATGGTTCCACAATATGTTTGATATCGTGGAAGGCATAGGACATGGCTCACTAGAACATAGAACCATCATTTTTAAGGCCAAATGGTAGCTTCTGATAAGCGAAAGCTCCCCATGGATAGATAAAGGCTGTCTTATGTTGATCAACCGATAAGATGTCTATCTGGTTATATCCTGAGAAACCGTCCATAAAAGAGAAAATTACACTACCAGTGAAATTATCAATAATCTGGTCGATGAAGGGTGTGGGGTAGTTGTCTTTTGGACAAGCTTTGTTAATATCCCTATAATCAACACAGACATGAATGGTCCCCTATTTCTTTGTAACTGGGATGATATTGGAAACCCATTCCGTCAAGGGGACATGATAAATGAAACCAGATTTCAATAAATTTTCAACCTCTGCCTTAATAGCCATAGTCTTTTTAGGATGGACTGGGTGAAGTTTATGTCGAGCAGGTTTGACACTAGGATAGGTTTTAATCTCATGCACAATTATTGATGGATCAATCCCAGGCATCTCTTCATAGCTCCAGGCAAAGACATCGTGAAATTATTTAAATAAAGTTGTGTAAGAGACCACTTCCTTGGGTGAACAATTAGCTCTGAGGTTAATGTTTTCCACGGTACCTTCCTTGATTGAAATATCAACAACGATCGTAGGTGAAATGTTTCCCAAATTCCCCTCAGAAAGAGTATCTTGGGTGAGGATGGGATATTGCGAAAACTTGACAACATCAGAAGGGAAGATAGAGTGTATGTATTCTTGAATTTCTTCCATAGGTGGAAGAAAAGAGGATCGATGATGGCTATCATTCCAAGGTACATCGTCGAGGCTAATCATTTCCATTATAGATTCATCGGAAGGAAAAATTTGGGAAATGTAATCGATTGTTGATGACAAGGAATTTAACCACGATGGCATCGAATAAGTGTCGGGTGCCAAGAGATGTTGGTCATACAAAGAGGGAGAGGCCGATTGAATAGAAATGTATGAGGTTTTGGCTGGACTAAGTGGCATGGTGTCACCGGGTGCATCGAATTCCAATGGACTGGGTACAATCCAAGGGTCAAATGATTTCAAGGATTGGTAAACCATAGTCGAAATCATATTGATCCTGGTAATATGATGTGAAATGGGTGGAAGTGGTGTAGGGAAGGTACCCATGATGCTAGAGTCTTTCAACAAGCCAACACCAATGCTTTCATATGTGATCTTATGATCACCCAAGAAGAGAATATTGTTGGTAGCGGGAATGCGAGTGTCAGGCGTACATAAATCTAACTGATCGATAGTGACAATTTTACCTTGATGAGGAAATTGTACACATAGAAAAAATGACAAAGCAACGATGGTCATAGCATAGAACTAACTTCTTCCAAGTAACAAGTTGTAATCGATGGGAGAATCAACCACCTCGACATCAACATAAATGGTTTTGACGCCCTATTGGACGGATAGGGATTGCAAAAGTCCATGCAGATGAAAACCTCACCCATCAAATGCATGTAAGATCGTTGGGGATTTATTAAGTGCTGGTGATTTCAAGATTTTCCAACAGGCTAGAGACATGACACAAGTCAAGGCTCCCTCATCCAGAATAGTTCGGTGGATTTGTTGATTTTGAACAACAACATCAAATTGGAAAGCAAGTTGGTGAGAGAGACGAGATGTAAAATTATCCAAGTTAAATTTGATACTGTTGGATGACTTAGGATCAAAAGCGATGATAGCGGCTAAGATCATTCTACGTTGATTGGGACAGTGTTGTAGAACTTCTAACGTGGACATAGCACATGGTGCTTGAGCCAGATATTCAATGATGTTGTAGTGTTGGGTGGCACATGAGCTAGGATTAAAGGTATACTTTCGGATAGTGCTCTTAGGAGGGTGTAAGATAGATTCGAAAATAGGTTTCTTGATCTGGAGTGGTCCAGACGGAGGACTGATGGATGGAGGACTAACGAAGGACGGCGATGGATCTTGTGAAGAATTGTTAGTGATATTCACTTTGTCTAGTTTAACTGGTGTGTCATATGTCGTCGAGCGGGTGGTTAGATCGATCCCGTTGAAGAGATAGATATGGACACTTTTTGAGGCTTCATCATGAGCAGTATGGCTGGAACTTCCCCCTAGAGAGGGGGTTTGAGAAACCATAGATTGTTGTTGTGGAAAAGGTTGAGTCAGGACAACAGGTTGAGAATTCCCTTTAAAGAGTTTGGCCACTTCATCGCGATGCAGATAGTCTCGAGTATAGTGATTGTCACCACAAATAAAACATGGGAACTTTGTTTTCTATAGTGGTTGCTTTTTCGTTAGTAGGTGACGGGTTTTGATCTTTTGGTTGTTCATTATTATTAGTCTTTTTTTTTTATTATTCTTTTCCTTTTTCCTACCTCCAGTTTGTTGTGAGGGTGCAGACTGAACTGCATTCACCTCAAAGACTTGATTATGAGAGGAGGTAGAGGATGTGGTCAGACTAGGAGTAGATGAAGTTGCAGCTCGAGGTACAGCTCCGACTAATTGGGGTGTAGATTGAGTTTTGATGGAACCAATAACGCCATCTTCATGTGACGAAGATGAAGGCTTGGATAGATCATTAGTGGCACGGGTAGCATTAGGAATCAACTCATATAAAGTACCAGACTAGTCATACACCAAGTCTAAGTATCAGGCCCTGGAAATAGATTCTTCTTTGATAACTACACCGCCCATAGAAACATCACGAGTGATCAGGGGAAAAAGTGATTTGGTAAACCATTCCACCAATAATTGGTCAAGAATGACTGCTTTGATCAACCTTCGTCTTTGTCTCCATTCATGAATATGGTTTGAGATGTGCACGGAGTTGGTTTGATGAAGGGAGTTCAAGAGTTCAGTACCCATTTCGTATCAGATAGGTAGTTGAAAATGGGTGAGGAAGGACATGCCAAGGGAGTTGAAATCTCTGAAGGAACCACGTGGTAATTCAATATACCACTTGGCTGCGAAGCCCATAAGTGTTCACTGGAAAAGACGCAAGCATATAGAATCGTCCATTAAGGAGTTTTATGAACACAAAAAACGGAAAGTCATTACGTGATTGTTGGGGTCTTTTCCAGCTTTGTCGTCAAACTTCAAAATATCATTAGGGCGTTTAGATGGAATCACTAGCCAGAAAGGATAATGGAATATAGGATCATTGGTTAATCGATACAAGTCTAGAAGATCTAGAGTAGCAAGGAATGGTAGTTGTCGATTGACCTGAGGGTGATACTGGTGTGGCATAGGGACACCAATAGGATCGTAAAATAGGTTAGGTGGATAATTGTAACCAGTAGGCCCTCATGCATACGGTTGTTGCTGACCAAAGTAAACATTATTTGAAGAGGGTTGAGAAACATGTATGAGCGGAGGATAACCTGATGGATTTTGAGGATTATAATTCGGTTGATGGGTTTGTCCATACGGTGGATAAACATATTTTCCATAAGGACAATAAGGTTGTTGTTTTCCTTGAGAATGTTGTCCCTCGGGGAATAGTGGATTTCCTGGAAAAGGAGTGTGCCAAGGATTGGGTGTTGTAGATGCATTATGTCCAAAAGCTTGATGATGGGCTCTAGTTTAAGGTTGCCCCCTAGCATGAGGTTTCCCTCCAAACATAGGTTTCCCCCCAAATGGAGGTTTCCCCCAAAATGGAGATTTCCCTCCAAATAGATTTTTCCCCCAAAATAGAGGTTGCCCACCGAATGGAGGTTTCCCCCTAGACAGAGGTTTCCCTTCGAAAGGAGGTTGCCCCCCAGCATGAGGTTGAGTCCTTGGAATTTGGAAATCAGATGTAAATGACTAACTAGTGCTGCTTAATGGATTAGAGCCACCAAGACTGGTCCCTCCAGGTATTTGTGTAGCTATAGAAATTCCAGGTATAACTTGGGTAGTGTTGACAATGAAAGGATTCAATTCTCTATACCCAAGGGGAAGTGAGGAGGAAGGCTGAGATGATAGTGGTGTACCAATGCGAGCTTGGATAACCACCACATTACTGGTGGGAATAGTTGCAACGTGAGGGACCATCATAGAATGGGCCATCTGGAGATAAATAGTGGAACTTGGACCAACATAATGCATGTCTAGACCAACGGACGGTGCGATGGAACTGACGGTTGTACTAGTAAAATGATTTAAAGGTACGGTATAGGTAACAGATGTTTCTGGTATTTGGGATATGACAGGTATATCAACACCTGTCCATAATCCGTAAAGGTCTCGTACCGTGCGAAGTGGGCTTCGAAATATATCAGAAGTCCAAAGGGGGTTTCCAACCAGAGGATTCGAGTGAGACCTGGTCGAAATTTCAGAAGGATCAATGACAACAAGTTCTCCGACTGAATTCAAATGGAGAAAATGCCTTTCATATCCCGCAGGAATGCGGAAAGCCTCCATAGGATCCGTAACAATTTGAAAATATTCTAAGGAAGCGACACCTTCCTCCTATGAGGTTATAATGTCATGAACCTCGCTCTGTTGGGGAGATCCATATGTATCATGAGGGGGTAAAGGGTTACATTCTTCCATATTTTCTGGGGGAAGGCCCTGTACCCTACACAAACGGCGTGGAGGGTCAATGTTGGTGGAACAAAAAATTCAACGGAAAAAATCTATGGCCAACTAACGACAAAGAAACAACATACACTAATCAAATCTAGGAATCAAACCAAGCAAACAAAACTTCTCTCGAAGACCGTACTAGTTGGTGATGAAATCCAACGTTGCGTGATCAAGTCAAGAAGGGGCTAGGATATGGTGGAACAGTTACAATGATGACCTTCTTAAAGGACTTTCTCCTTGGTGCAAGCTTCCACACAGTAATTGTGGATTTACCCTCCAAGGAGCCTGAGTGAGTTTGACCAATGGCTATTCTAGGTACAGTGAGACTTCACTTCACTGTCACCTTGTGTAAGTACCTAATGAATATGGCAACTAAGGACACCAACTCACAGTCAGCCCTTGGGTGGGTACAATCAACAGTCCAGTCTGAATGTATGAGTAGGATAACAAGTCTAAAATTCTTCGAGAGAACTGAGGACAAATGGAATGATAGAACTCCAGAGGACCCTGAACAGATTCAGAGTTCATGAAGCACCGAGACCAAATGAAACTAGCTGAACCTCAAGAAGAACCCTCAATATAAGATCTGACCACTACAAACGGTTGAACCACGAAGGGATAATATTCATAACTCTCCCAAATGTGACCTCGTGTGTAACCCTTGTGTGAGAGGGGGATCCCAGAAAGCTTATACAACAATTGGATTTGACTCTCCCTATCGCAGTATGCTAATGTTTTTTTTTAAAACTTGGGAGAGTTGTACTCACAGCCTAATCCAAAGTGCTAATCGTAGTCTAATGTTGGCGGAAGATCCTAAAAACAAAATGAACTAGATAATTTGTAATTAGCATTCATTTTGCAGTTGTTCTTTACTCAAAAGGTGTATGAAAGTGAAACTGATGGTGTTATGACTCAATTCCTAAAAAATGCATAAAAGATGATAAGCAATCATTTATTTCGATGAGTACCTATTTAAGGGAATGAGTACCTATTTAAGGGAAGGAGAAAAGTTGTTTTCACTATCAAACACTAAGATGCAATGTCCTCAATCAATTTGTTTCTCACTCAAATTCGGTGTAAAGCTAAAAATCTCATAAAAGTTCTTCTAACATTAAAAAACAATCATAAAAATATCCTTCTTCTTTGTGTGGAAGTGATTATCAATTTTGATGCAAAACTTCTAATGTCATTCATATTTTAAGACCAAAAAGGTTCAGACAATCAAAAGCAAATGTTTCACAAACAAATACACACTCTTTTTATGATTAACAAGCAAGACAAAGATAAAAAAATTTACAAAATGAAACCAAAAAAAACTCAAAAGATTGGAAAGAATTTGGGCAAAAGACCTCAAAGATCAAATGGGATGATACAAAGATCTTTGAAATTCCTCACAAAGGTTTCTACTCAACCAGATAAATGAGAAGAAAGCAACAAGACACCTTTAAATCAATGAAGACAAAGAGTGACTTCAAAGTAAGGAAAGAAAAACGTTAAAATCCCAAACAAGAAGAGACCAAGTTATTAGAAACAGGGTGTTGAAGGCCAATACCAAGATGAACTGAGAGGATGAAACTTCTGATCCAAAGCCAAAATGAAGAAACAACTGTAGAAGATGAAAATTCTGGAGAATTCCTCACAGAAAGGGATAGTGCTCTGGTGTAAGGGGAACCAAAGCTTTCCAATGCTTTGTGTAAGGCTAAAGGGAGCACTAGCACTTTGAAAACAATAAAGGGGAGCACTCTACTATCAAAACTTAGAAAAGCACTCAGAAAAATAAAATTCCAAGCAAGCTCAACAAATCAGGGTGATCATGATGAAATAAAGAGGCAATCAAACAAATCTAAGAATCAAAGACAATATGGAGAAGGTCAAGAAAAAGGGAAAAGGACCAAAACAAGATCTGAGAATGGAAACAAAAATCAGATCTCCTCCCCAGTGGAGTCACCAATTTGTGTTACAGGTGAATCCTCCTGCGGACAAGCAGATTCCCGCTTGGTCTCTAGACTCCCAAGGACAAGACATAAAAGTGCTTAACATGGACACTGACATTCTTTTTAGATCTAATTAAGCTAATATGCCAAAAGGAATAAGAGGGATATGTACCTTGTTAATGACATTTGTCCTCGCAAAATCCAAGTTGAGCTCCAATCCTGAGCTCCTCAACAGGTCCTGTAAAACAAGCAAAGGTACAAAGAACTTCCTATTCTATTGAGATTATCTCAAACACAGATCTATCTATTGAAGACAAACTCATTTGGAACTAAACATAAGTTTGAAATAAACAGGTCAAGCATTGATATATTGATAAGAACAAGTAAAAGTACTTACAATTCTTTGATGAAGGTGAAACAACTTCTTCCATTTCTCCTTGTCCAACCCCTTTTCTCAAGCATTCTACACTGATTGCTTTGATGGCATCTCACTTATGGGATCATAAGTTTGGTGTAATTCTCAATCTGTATCCATCCCTTCTACCATGAGGTGGCCTCCTTATATAGGCTTGGAGAGGCCTAACTGCTTGACAGATCTTTGGGATAAGTTGAGGATTCCTCTCCTTCAGTTGTAGATCTCTTTTAAGATCATGCCTTGACCCAAGATTTGAACCCAACTACCTTTAGATATTGAGGGGATTGTCCATTGATTTCCTCCAACAAACTGAATTTCACCCAAAAAAGAGCAATGCTCCCTCAAAAGGGGCACAAAGTGCTATAACTATCCTCTATAAGGGAGTACAGAGTTCCAACACTCCCTGTTAGTAGGTAGGGGGGAACTCCCTCCCAAAATTGATGTTTTAGTGGTTTTTTCAGTGGCACAAGGTTTGTACTCTTCTGTTAATTGATTTTCCTTCTTCAAAACTAGTATTTGAGGTGTCTTAGTGTCCTTATGATGTCGTTAGAGACACAACACATGCATTATGATGTTTGTGACACTTGTGACACTTGCGACCAATATGTGACACTTGCAGTATTTATAATGACGACACTAGCCATCATTGCAATGAGTGATTTTGACGTGTAACAAGAATCTATACCATGTTGAATAAGATAGGGGCTGGTATATTATGTGCCCCGTCTAACCGCCCTAACATAGAAGTAGAATGATGGAATCACTATCACACTATCACTGTGAGATATACCACTGTAACAACCTATACCACTGACCTGCAACCAACAAATCTGTAACAACCTATACCACTGACCTGCAACCAACCAATCTGTAACAACCTGTACCAAACAACTTGTAATCAACCTGTACCATAAACAAGTGCATCAACCATGCACCAACCTGTACCTCAAACTATACCATCAACGAGTGCATCAATCATGCGCAAAATATGTACCAATCATACATCAAATAGACATAAACTATGACTCATCAATATGTACTAGCATCATCAACTATACACCTCATCTCAACCATGTACCCAATATGTACCTCAACCAAAATCCCTCATTAATATCATCATCCAAATATGATTTGTAACTCTGTAATATACCTGTTTTATATGATCACATACCTTCAAACCTTCCTTAACTTTAACAACAAGAGACTAGCATTTTCATCAAAATTTACTTTAGTCTCACATGACTAATTTTGGATTAGTCAACAACCCTAACTTGAAATAATCATAACTATGTACCTGTAATGAATAAAGATATAAAAATATTACACAATTTTCTTCAATCTGTTTTGTGCAATTCCTCCAGGTTTCACTGCTTGGAACCTCTCATAAAAGAAGTTAAAGAAAAAATGGCATACCTTGTTGAATTCTAGCTTATTCTAGAGAGCGAACTTGTAGAGTGTACCCCACATGGAATAGTTTTTGTATAGATCTGAAGATTTTACATAGAATACTACATATTGTACTATAACCATTACATTTTTTCTTAATGAATTTGGATCTGTTATGAAGAAGTTATGACATTTTTACCCGAAACACCTTTTTTAGACTAGTTTCAGGACTAGTCACAACCCCTATTTTCCATAGAGTGTAACTCCAAAAATACAACAACCCACAAGTTTAATTTTTTTATCAAATCTACTTGGATATGTTTCTTCAACGACCTCACAATTTCACGGTCTGAGTCATTCTAGAAATATTTTTATTTTGAAAATGGTGAGATGATTTGTAAATAACATACCTTAGAAAGCATCATCAAAATAATTTATCCTCCCTTGAATTTCGTCTTTCTTTACTTCACCTTCCTTCTGAAATTTGGCTTATATATCCTTTGGTTAACTCAGTCACTTGTAGATATTCAATATGCTTAATTGTGATTAAAAATGAGAGACCCTTTCCTCTTATTTATACTTTCATGTAGCTTCCTCAAGGGATTACCTTCTAACCATCTTAACCCACATTCCTTATTTTAGGGCTAACCCACTTGTCCACTTAGTAATTTCTCCATTAAATTTGTTATTTAAATAATTTATTTTGTATCCACTTTGACTTATAGTACACTCATCACTTCACTTTATTATTTAAACTACCTTCAAACCATCTTAACCCACTTTCCTTATTTTAGGGCTAACCCACTTATAACCACTTGTCCTCTTAGTAATTTCTCCATTAACTTTATTATTTAAATAATTTATTTTGTATCCACTTTGACTTATAGTACACTCATCACTTAACTTTATTATTTAAATAATTTCTTCTTTGCAACCAATTTGACTACTTTGACTTTTTGGGGCTTCTAGATGACTCACGAGGGTTCTCCAACTTCACTTGGCCATAATTCTCTAACCATGAGGAGTTATGTGATGTTACACATACCACTGGAAATGACATGACATGTACTATCCATATAAATAGTATTTCCTGAAAATATATCAAAACTCATACCATTATCCATCAAACAAACTTGGGTCCATTACCCAAACCTTTGTGCTACCAAAATTTTCTATAGGAATTTCTTCAAGGGTTGACATCAATGACAACCAACCCAATTAATCAACAAAATAAACCACTTTTATGATATCATTTTTGTTACAAGTTGCATTAACCTTTTGTATGAAGTCATTTGTTGCACATGTTGCATCAACCATACTCTCAATTTGTTATCACTTTTCTATTAATTTTAGTTGAAGTGTTTCAGTCAATCTATCCTTGAGAACATTTTTATTGTGAAGATAAATAAACCAATTATCCAATTCATGTGAGTATTGTAATTCTTTGATTTCTAGATTGGTATTTTGAAAACACTTTCCTCCTTTACCCATTTTTTTAATTTTCACTTTTGACACTCGCTTGTACTTGTTTCTTTTTAATCATGATATCTTTGTCTTATGTTATAATTAGGGTATCGGGTACTATAGATCATGCACCCCAAAGTGTGATTACAATGGTTTTGGAAATGACCTCCTTATTCAATTTCAAGCAAGTACTCTTTTTGACAATTTCCACAATTGACTTTGAAAGGGTTTGAAAATCCCACCTTTTAAAGTTCAATGACTCTTACAATTCAATGAATCCAATCTTATATGCTCATTAACAAAACATTCAAATTGTCATCCCTTCACATTTTCATTAGAAAATGCACATGAATTTTATGATCATTGTCTATTTTGTGATCTCATGGGCTCATACCTCATCCTTAATAATTGTTTCAACTCTCATTAACTTGTTTAAATATCCATATCATGCTTTCTTTCTCACTTGTATGTGCATGTGGGCTGCTAAAATTGAATTCAACTAATAATTTTCTCCATGGAAATGTTGAGTATCTATGTGCCAACTATGTGTAGGAGTCATGTTCTTTCCATTCAATGAGTAGTGTGCGGGTTGTTTATGAGAGGGGTATATTACACATTGAGAAGGTATGAATCTGAATCATTGATTTCTTTGAGTGAATTGTTGAGTTCGTGGAGATTTCTTGAGTATTTTGAACATTGATAGAAATTTGAAATGTGGAATGTAGATCTAAAGTCATTGGAGTCTGTGAATATCATAGGTAAGAGATTTAGATCGTGAATAGTCGGATGACATATTGTAGTTTCCAATTGAAAAGGTATTGATATTGAATATATTTGAAGTCAATGTCCCATAGTCATATCACCATTTAGAAAAAAAGAGTGCACCATTCTCATTGCAACAAACTCCTCTGAAAATTATTGGAAGAAATAAGTGTTAGATAAATTTTGAGGTAAAAAATGGGCCTCAATACAAAAATATTCTATAAACATCAACTTTAAAAGAACCAATAGGATTCAATACAATTATATAAACCATAAGGGTAAATAGTTTTGGAGAGAAATAAAAAAAAAACTACTTTTTTGTCGTATTTTTTACTTATCTCCTTATAGGTTCATTCAAATTTCAAGTGTAGGAACTCATTGGATGAAGAGTCAAATTTTGTATCCAAAAATTACCCACTCTTATTACTTTTTATAGACCCATGGTGAGATAAAATGGAAATACAAGAAAAAACACATTTCTTGAAAAAGAAACACATTTTTTTCATGTATTTTCTTTAAGAAATACATTTTTTTCATGTATTTCCTTCAAGAAATACATTTCTTTCATGTATTTTCTGTTGATATCAGCATGGGTCTATAAACATCATGTAGAGTGCATACCCATTTGATGTGGAATTTAATTTTTCATCCAATGAGCGCCTACTCTCTAAATTTGAGCAAACTTGTAAGGAGATAAGTTGAAAATACGATAAAATAAGTAGTGTTTTTTATTTCCCTTTGAAAATTCATAACTCTTATTTTATTATTTTCCTTAGGAGGCCATTTTTTTCTTAAAAAATTATCTAATGTAGATCCAACTTGGAAACGTATACAAATGGTCTCTACAATTCGCTAGGTGCAATGTGGCAATTTGTAGGTGGATTTACATAAGCAATTGAGGAGGCTAAGTTGTGATATATAGTGGCATAATATGAGTGTGCCTCCGTGTTTACACTCCTCCTTACTTATTTCACACAACATATCAACAAATTTTTGTAGTGATATCCAAGATATTAATTAGATCATCCTTATTCTTCACATTGAGCTAACAAAAAAAATAAAAAATAAGTGAATCTCCATGGACACAAGAAACCAATAATATCCTATTGCATGTTGGTACAAATATAAGAGACCAAGATGTAGTATCCCCAAATACTAGGGATAAGTAAGGAGATGATGTCTCTAGGACCTCAGGTTGCAGACATGGAGTACCAAGAGACAACTTGACTAGCAGTGTCCACTTGCACAGACAGAGACCCAACTCACCACCACAGTTCTAGGTTCATCACGATGATATCCACCACATTAGCTAGCCTCCAGAAGAAATTGGGTCTTTATCCATGAGGTACAAGCCAGGTATTATGGTGAGATTCATTTCAATATTTGAGGCATTTGAGTTTGTTGCATCTGTTACTGCTTTTGATTATGCAATGTTTGCTTGGACATTATGCTCTTTTCCCTGTTTCACTTTGGTGGTTGACATTTTTCCCTAGTAAGTGGGTCACCCTTGGGGATAGGTTGGATACTAGGAAGTTCTATTGATGAGACATCATTCCATTCCCAACCAGCCTTGTCACTTTCCACTCTTCATCCCCTCATATCATTAGCTTTTTGTATTTTCGGGTGTACTGTCCCAAGAAAGGGATATCCCTCATTTCATGGGAAGAAGGGGTTGAAGGATGAGAGGATTGTAGCTAGAAAAAGATAAAATAAAAACATTAAGCTTCTAGATTCTCACCCAGGTATCTCAAGGAAAATGTTATGTATCTCATCAGAAACTAATGGGACCCATAAAAAATAACTAATAAAAAAATGCCAACCAACCAAGGTGGGGCATGTGTGGGCACTTTTTTTAATGCTTAGGTAGAAGCCCCACACATGTGTTCAACTTAGGTAAGCATGACGTGACTAGGGTAGATTCAAGTTGGGCACATTTTTTCGTTCTTAGGTAGAATCCCCACCTTGTCTTTAACCTGGAAACATATTAAAAGAATAAAATCCAATAAATGGTCTTGGAAAACGGTTGCATTGAAAACGAAGGTGCAACACACCCTCTACAAAGGCACCATATGTGAGACACTAAAAACCCTTGTATGTCATGAAACCCATGCCCAAAAATATTCACCCCATCCATAAAACCTCATCCACATGGATTATAAATAGTTCCAATCGGGAAACACCCCTAAACTTGAGGTACGATTCACCCAATAGGTCATTCTGTCAACCCTCCTATGCGTAAACTTGGAAAATTGCATAAGGTCTTTGAGCATTGTTTTTTTTTTTATGAGGTGGTTTGGATGTACATTATTAGATGGCTCTTTATTGATTTGATTTAATCATCATGATTTATTTTAATTTATATCCTTGGAGGGTGTATCCATTTGTCTTTACAGGACCCGACTAATGGATAGTTTTGGAAGAATAATCCCAGCTTGGGGTTCCATGGGGTTTGAAGTGTTGAAATTATTGATACAACTGAGAGGGGGGGGGTGAATCAGTTGTCTTTGAGCTTAAACAATATTTAGTCTATTAATAAATTCTTAATCTTTCTTCAAGTGATCATCAACATTATATAGCATATGGACAGTAAAAGTAAAAAGCATCAGTCACACACAAGGTATACATAGAGACAGATTTTCACGAGGAAACCCATAAAGGGAGAAAACCTCTTCTTCTTCGAAATGATAGGCAGTCTTTTAAGTTCTATACATCATCTTTAATTGAGCACCAACTCAATGTGAGGCTGCTACCTCTGTTTTACAAGCTGCAACTTGTTTGAGAGCACCAACTCTCTAGTTTCTCTAGCACCCACTAGAAGGAAGCACCAACTCCCTGAATGTTCCAACACCAATTGGATGGAAGCACCAACTTCCAGTTACATAGGCTCCAACTTGTATAACAGAGAACAC
>CBVK0100509358.1:0-21408 GCA_900067695.1 Picea abies
CCAAAGGTGAACCTCATGTTGAATGTGATCTTTTAAAGTTCCTATGAATATACCAATTAGGTGCTCATCTGGAATATATGTTACCTTTATATTCAAACTTTGGAAGTTTTCAATGTGCTCCACAATTGAATCCTTTTGCTTGAGATTTATCAATTGGATGAAGAAGGTATTGCTCCTTGTATCCTCGTAGTGTGCTATCATTTCTTCCATGAAAATTGTCCAAGTGAAAAGTGATTTGTGAGAACAAAGCCATAAATACCACACAAATTTATTGGGTTCTAAATGTAACTATGTAATTTGTACCTTTTGTTTGTGTGGAACAACATGTAGATCAAAAAACTGCTCCATCTAGAGTATCAATGTGATTGGATCCTTGCTATAAAACGTAATCATATTGATCTTAGGAAGGTGGTTGGTATTCAACCCAAAGTTGGAGTTTCTCCAATCTTGATTCATGTTGGGTAGAAAAATAATATGGAGAAAAAACCCATTTTTGGGAGATAAAACCAAGTTTGGAGAAGGACATCTCGCAGGAAAAGAAACACGTGCGAGGGAAGGTCGCATGGAAAGGAGGAAAGCATGCAAGGTCTGCATATAGGAAAACCTAACCACATTAGGGTTAGGTTTTTTTTTAAGAGATTGTAATGGTTGATAAGATGAAAATTAGTATAAATACACACCTAGGAGGTCTAGGTCGAGGTTCTTAAGTTTTTTTCTATTCGACCAAGGAAACTACTGTAAGATCTGATGCCATTTTTTTAAGTTGTTGAGTTGTAGGAGATTCAATTAGCTATATCTTGAGGGTTAGATCATAGGATGAGGAGCCTCATGTGATCTAGTTAGCCTCATAAAGGATTGTGGAACCTGTTTTGAGATTGTATGATCAGAATCGTAGTGCACGTGGTGCCATCTATTATAGAGTTCTAAATAAAAGAGAAAAAGAATCCGGATATTTGTGGACGTAGCCAAGGAGGGGGGGGAACCATGGTAATGTGTTATGTGGTGTGATTGATTACATGTTACCTTTTGTACATAGTTAGACTATGAATAGATGAATGGATAAATGTGTGAGATCTATTATAGGTTAGATATGTTAGAATGCATGCATAGGTTTAACATATCAAAAAATATTAAGAATAATAGAAATAAAAACGAGGACAAGGCCTAAGAAGATCAATTGCAATCCCAGATCCCCACTCTTTCCTAGACTGCAATCATCTTAGCATTGTAGTCACCCATAGGACTATCTCGGGTGAGACTGTGTATTACATTTTGTGTGTTGTGTTTCCTTTTGGTATACCAATAGGGATGATAGTTTTAAGGGGTTTTGTTGGAAACATGTTCATATCTGAACCTGGATCAACCCAAGATTAGGAAGAGAGAGTAGTAACCAACAAATGGTTTTGTTTCCAACTGGAACTGCATGGGATTGAGTGAGTGGGATCCATAAAAGAATCGTGAAGAGAATGAAGGTATAAAAAGGAATGTTAAGACCATGGAATCCAATGAGGGAGGATATTGAAAGTTGTTTGAAATAAAAATAGCTTGAGTTTGTGAAAAAGGATAACAAAAACCCTAAATTAAAACTGCACATATATGTGGACAAGTATGTGTTTAGATACTTGCATGATGACATTTTTTGTGATTTTCCACATGTGTTGTAGGAATTGGTATTGAGGTTGAAGGACAACCACCCTACAAATCTAATTAGACATCTTGAGTGGAATCCTATGGAGATTGTGCAGCTACAGCAAATTCACATGCATAATAGATTTCTAGATCTATAATATTGTTGGAGGGTTTATTAAATATTTTGTAGTAGATACCACAAAGTCTTACAACACAACAGAGAAAGAGTCCCTGAAGGCACCCAGACGTAGGTATATTAGATGGCTCTATACTTCAATCAAGATCTTACTGTATAACAAAGGTGTGATGACTATGGACATAGAAAGATAAAATTCCATGCTTCCACTGGGGAAGGGGGGGAAGCATTGATAAGAGGTGGAGAAATGGAGGAAGAGATGGATAAGGGAAATAAGGAGGAGTCCATGGACCTAATCATGATGGAGGAAGATCAGATCAATAAAATCATGGAAACAACTAGAAAAACATGCAGTGTTTTACTATTGGTTATTTAGTATCCTGCCTGATTTCATATTGAGTGACCCAGGGTTCATGTCTGTTCAGGGTTCCAACAAAGCCTCTAAAACTATTGGCCCTCTTGGTGAACTAGAAGGCAACATAGCGCATAGGGTTCACTACATCGTCTCACCTGAGATAGTCTTAATGGGTGGCTACAATACTCATGTGTTTGTAGCCTAGGATTGAGTGGATAATCTGAGAACTGTATGCTAAGAACTCTATTATAACTTATTGATGCAATACACTGCCATTATGATTGCACAGTAAATCTAACAACTCATTCATTTAGCCTATCTATATCCATTGAAGATAATAAATAAATGCATGCATTCAATCACATACCACAGATGTTACCATGGTTCACCCCCCCTTGGGCTACGTTCAGAAAGATCTGGCTCTTATATCTTTTATTATAGTCATTTTGTCCCTACAGTGTCACGTTCTTTACAACTCTTCTCAGTCAGGTTAAGATCTATTATAAGGCGAACTAGATCGCACTAGGCTCTTCAACTTGCAATCTAACCCTCAAGATCTACCCTCCTCAATCCCCTCTAGCTCAACAGCTTACAAAAGTAGGTCATACAACAAAATATTACATAGCATTCACGTCTTTGTATTTGTCTCTCTATATCTCTATCAATTCACTACAACAACCAACCTCCTATGAGATCTAGGTAACTATATTTATACATTTCAGGATCTTAAGCCATTACAATACATTACCAAAACACTAATGCTAACATCGTTAGGTCTTCCATGCACACACGCATGTTGTTCTTCCTTCTAATTGTCACTTTCCTCATGCATGCCTTATTTCTCAAAATCGTCTTTCTTTTCACTTTGGCTTGCTTCCAACACCTAAGTAGGTCAAGCGCAATTTAGCAATGATCATATTCAAGTTTCAATGGATTATGACGACATATCTTGAGTTCCTTGATGCCATAATAGACTCATTATGGAACATAAATGCTTGATATGTCATCATTTTGGGTTTTCAAATTTAAAATATAACAATGATGAGATAAAAATCGTAATGATCATATTCAAGCTTTAATGGATTATGACATATCTTGAGTTCCTTGATGCCATAATAGACTCATTATGGGACATAAATGTTTGATATGTCATCATTTTGGGTTGTCCTATTTAAAATATAACAATGATGAGATAAAGGCATTCACACATGCTTAAAAAGAAGTTCATATACGGTGATCAAGGTTGATGGGAGCATACAAACATTAAACCCGAACCAAATGCAACACATATTCTTATGATAGATTAATGGTCGAAATGGGCTAATCCATTGAGGTTTTCATGTGATGATCTTAGATAGATGTAATGCTCATTATTCTTTAAATTATATGATGCCAGTGAATGATTACAAATCATTGTTTTATAAATGGTGATATTTCTCTCAAGGATTTTGATGTCAAGGTTGCATTCCTTGATGTCAAGGTCGCACATGAAACGGTCTTGGTAATAAAGGTAAAAAATTTCAAAGTTTTATATTAAATATTCATCAATCTCTATATTATTAGATCGTTTTTTTAATTTTAAAACTAAAAAAATAAAAATTAATATAAGAGTGTATAGTGCTTTGTATTTTATTTCAAATTTATAGTCCCATTTTCTTCCTTTCTCATGCACAAGAGATTTACCCGTAATATAAGATCACATCATGTAAGTTCATATTGGGGCTTTTAACTATAAAACGTAATTGAATACATTGGATCATATTAAGTGGGTAAGTGGATTTTTTAATTTAAAATGGCGATACGTATTGGAAGGAGGGTTGAACTAACCAAAATGTAAGGTGCAAAGATAACACTGACTTTAAATTTGGTACTTGAACATTGTTTTGAGATGGCATTATTGAATTTGTAATGAAAGTATTTTAGAGTTTGAATTCTCTCTATGTTGAACTATGTTATATTTCAAAGGCATATATGATATTGTGTGGAAAGTATATTATCATATCCTCCTAAAGTTATATATATTTGGTAAGCTATAAGTTCTTTCTCGATTTAAATGATCAAGAGGTTGGAAGTAAGAAGTGTTGTTGGAAACCTACATAACTCGAAAATTCTAGTATTGGATTATTGACACATTTTTTGGTTGGAAGCATTACGAGGTTGGAAGTAAGAGGTGATAAATCTTGAATTAACAATAAAATGATATCCATCTCTATGATTTTTTAATTGTAAGTGAAGCATCTCATGAAGGAGTAGGGTGATACATATCTAGTCCTTGTATTTTACTGAAATTCCTAATGAACCATGAAAATCTTTGAACAAACAATGAAAATTACCATAGTTTTCATTGAGGGATATAAAGATGAAATGGTCTTCTCCTTCCTAAGGAATATGTTTGATGATTTTAAATCAAATCTCAACTAGCATATGAGAAGAAACATTTTCTAAATTAGATGTTGGATACATATGTCAAATATTAGGAACAACATACTAAGAGTCTAATAATAAGGGATATAATAAAATGTCATGAAAAAAAGGTATTTGCAATATTTGGAGAAAATTGAGGGATATTTAATTTAGAAAGATGTATTGGGAGGGGGTCTTAAGTATAGTAAACTTTTGGTAGGTACAAATGAAATTAGGGATATTCTTTAATATCCCAAGAATGCATTGATCTAAAAATGAAGAAGACTTGTATTCTTGAAAATATTTGCAAGCAACCTTAGTATCCACTCCTGCAATAAGTGTGGAAAATCATAGAAAAATACTTCATGCAAATCAGTAAACATGTATTTCTCAATATATTTTGGGGTTCTAGTCTAGGGTTTATGTTATCTTTATGTGAAAAATCCAGCTCTTTTGTCCTTAGCCAACTTTCGATCTCTGCTTTTGTGGGATTCCACGGTCTCAACATCCCCTTCTAGTGGTTCATTGCTTTCTTCTTTGCTTAATATTCTCTTGATCCACCTCCCACAAATCTTACGTATCTTTTACCAAGTCTTACACCTATCTCATCTACTCAATCCTCTATTGTTCCTACCAATGACAACAAAACCATTTGTTGGGTATTACTTATATATCCTGTCTGAGTTTGTATTGAGTGACCCAGGGTTCATGTTTATTCGTGGTTCCAACAAAGCCTATAAAACTATCGGCCCTCATGGTAAACCAGAAGGCAATGTAACACATAGGGTACACTGTGCCATCTCACCTGAGATAGTCTTAATGGGTGGCTACAATACTCATGTGTTTGCAGCCTAGGATTGAGTGGGATATCTGAGAACTGTATGCTGAGAGTTCTATTATAACTTATTAACACAATACATTTTTATTACGATTACATAGGAAATGTAAAAACTCATTCATCTAGCATATCCATATCTACTGAAGAAAATAAATAAACTAATGCATTTAGTCACATAACAAAATTTTTACCATGGTTCACCCCCTCTTGGTCTACGTCCACAAATATCTGGCTCTTAGGTCTTTATTATAGTAGTTATTAAACTACAATGTCGCTTTCTTTATATCTCTTCTCAGTTGGGTTGAGATCTATTATGAGGAAGACTAGATCGCACCAGGATCCTTGGCCTGAGATCTAACCCTCAAGATCTACCCTCCTTAGTCCTCTCTAGCTCAACAACTTACAAAATTAGCAAGATCTACCCTCCTTAGTCCTCTCTAGCTCAACAACTTACAAAATTAGCTCATACAACAAAATATTACATAGCATCTGATTCTCTGAATCTATTTCTCTATATCGCTATACTGACCTCCTCTATGATACTTAGGTATCTATATTTATGCGTTTCTGGCTCTTCAACCATTAAAATACATTTCAAAAACACAAACCCTAACATCATTAGGCCTTCCATGCATGCATGTGTGTTGTTCTTCCTTCCAGTTGTCGCTTCCCTCGTGCATTCCTTCTTTCCCAAAATCTCTTTTCTTTCTGCTTTGGTTTGCTTCCAACAGCCCCCCAACACTGACATGTGGCTCATCCCAAGCCACCTATGCTTTTTGTGGTTCGTCGATCTCCCTATTGATCACCTGGAAAATCGCCTTGAGATCTGATGCTTGTGTTTGAGCCTGCGTAGCCTTCTCCTTGAGTGTGTATACTGTCTGGATTGCAATATCGTCATTGATCAACCCTGCGCACTCTACCTGGGTCTATGCCATACATGTCTTGGCTTCATCTACCTATGCAATGACTTTTGCTACTCGCTATTGAAGTGGTTCCATTTGAGCTCAATGCTCTTGTTTCTACGTTTGCAGAGTGGTGATTTTTGTCTGTAGTTTCTTCATATCTTGTGCCCCTTTGACACACTCTGTGATGGCCATTGTCTTCTACCTATGCTTGAGGTCCTGAATAGCTACGCTTATCCTTTTTTCTTCCTTGTCCCACTGCTAGACCTGCTGATCCTCTTCTATCTTCGTCCATATTTGGGTTGCATTATCTAACAAGTCGGATACTGCACTGACCTGTCGCTCTATCTCTTGTAGCTTCTCTGCTACCTCCTGCTTCCTTTGATCCCTTACCTCTGGTGGAGTAGTGGGTGTAAGATGCTCACGAAGATTCTTGATCTCCTTCTGATATTGATCGATTTCCTACGCAATCTGATCAATATTCTATGTTGTTGTGAGTTTGTCTCTATGCGTGGTATTTGGAATCTTCTCATAAGTTTCGACCACTTTTTGTTCCAATCCATTCGTGCACTCCCTCTTTTCTTGAGTCTCGATATTGGCCTCCTCATATATCAATTCCATCACATCTTGTTTATCCTTTTCCTGCTGAAGTTCAGTTGTGTCTGTGCGTGCACAAGACTATACCTCCTAGGTAATGCTACCTTGTAATTTTTGTAGAGATTTGGATGGTATCCACGACAATACCAATTGGATCTAAGATAAATCATTTAGGGGTGACTAACCCACGATCCTGTCCATGTGCAACATGTTGGGTGTAATGTGGAATTTTTCATTCAGTTGCGATATTGTGTGGACTATATCTCACTCACTTGCTTCTGGTTCTTCTCATGTCTGTGATGTTTATGGCCCTTTTCCTATTCTTTTTCCTGTTGCCTATGCTTCCCTGATCTTCTTGAGGAACTGTCACATTTCTTCCATCTTCTCTTGAATTATGTCCTTGTGGTGCACAACATTCTCAAAATCCTCGGTTATACGATCCTAAACCATTTGGGCTATCATTTCTACATCATCCTCTATCATCGTGTATTATGGAGGTGTTCTCTATGCCTTCATATTCTTGCACATGCCCCCCATCTGAGTAGTTGGTCTCTTAGTAAGGCCTGGTTCTTGTGGGTTGGGACTTGGTGTAGTCCCATGCACTGCCTCGTCCTATTTATGTTGTTCTTGGTCCAACTTCATATTATTATTCTTCTTCTTCTAGGTCCCTATCTTATATGTCCCTTCATTCATCTGCATTGTTTTGGTCTGGCCCATCCTTCGTTTCTTGGGTATTGGGACTTTCTAAGGTTGTGTCTCTTACTGCCTTGCCTCCTCTTCCACTATCCTTGCAAGTAAGTCTTGTGTGAGGACTGGGATCTTCCATTCATCTTCCCAATATTTGATAACCGTTTCAATGTCACCCTCTATAATGCAATAGCGCAATTATATCCACTGCTTGTTTGGGTCCTTCTGTGCTTGGATCCACATTGCATGTAAAGTGGCCTTGAAGTTAGTTATGTATCTATAGTATGCCACAACCTATTCTCCATATATCGATGATGGTCTCATGTAGGTCACGAAGGTATCCTTCAAATACAGTTGCATTCATATTCCTGTGCTTGGCATCTGACATGATGCCAAGTGATAAATATCTCACTCCATGATTCGGCTTGGGTCTGGTAGCGAAAAACATGTAATCTTGTTCCTTCCATCCCATTATGGATATCAGCATGAGTAGCCATGAATACTAAAATTATGTTCCCAGATATTGATCATCCTTCCAGTCATCCAAAAATAGAATCAAAAGATAAGGGGCCCAGCTGACTGTGGTTCCCTCGGCTCATTGTGTTGCAACTACGACAACCCCTGCCAGGACTTCCTCCTTGTGACATTTTCTTACAATCTTGTAGGCCATGATGTTTTCTCCCATTCTTGTCGTGGATTCATTGATTTGTTTGATGATGATTCCTCACAACCCCCTTTTAGTGTCAAAATTCTTTTTCATCTCTTCTGCAAGTGCTTTCTCCTTTGCTTTTTCATCAAGAAATTGTGCGGGATCCATGCCCCGATATAGAAACCATGTAATGTACTCAATGAGCTATACGTCTATTGATAGGAGCTTTTCCAACCATATATCCCCACCATGTGTGACCACCATCAATTGTTTGATGCAACTGTTTGTGTACTGTCCTCTTCCAAAGTGTGGTAGCTCTAGCAGACCTAAAATCCCCATTTTTTCCAATCCCGCTACCCATTGGAGTGGTTAATTAATTGGTTCCCCAAATGTATCCAGACCTAGAGTCTGCAAGTAGACTTTCTTTGTGAACTCTGGGAACTTTTTCGTGTCCATTACATTATGGTCTGAGTATTTTATCTTCTCCACATAACCTAGCAAGTCTGATTTCACCCGTACCCCTTCTAGTATCCATGAAAAAAATATGGATGAGACGGGTTGCTTGCATGGTGACCTAGGTACCTGTTGCTTGTCCTTTTTCGGTAGGGTTGCTTGCATGGTGACCTAGGTACCTGTTGCTTGTCCTTTTTCGGTAGTGGCTAGAACAAGGTTCTAGCCTCCATCAATATTACCTTGACATACCATTCTGGCTAGTCCATGATGTCTTCCACTGTTCCTTCATGTGGGTGGTGTGACACAATTGTTTGAGATTCGTCTGGCTTGACTGTTGTCTTTTGATTCGTAGTCATCCCATTGACTCTCGGAGCTCCTTCGGGGTTCTCTGGTTGCGCCTCCTTCAAGGTTCATGTGCCCTGGTTCTGTTTCTCATGTTCCTCTGTCGGCATATCCACAATCATGCCCTCAAGTCTTGGCTATTGTGTTTCTTCTACCACGGGTGTGTGGTTCATCGGTGTTGTATCTGGAGAGAGGATTTCGTCGACATTGATTATCTCTAGTGATTGTTGTTCTATTTCCTACAATTGTATCTGTGCCCTTGTTCTAACTCTAGAGTGTCTAGAAATCTAGCCTAGTTCTACTTGCTTTGGTGGTGCCATTGCGGTGAATGTTGATCATTCACTGAGTTTAATGGTATCTGTAACCTCTGTAAAATTCTCTCTATGCTCCGTAGGATCTCTCGCTCTCTATCTTTTCCAGTCTCGCAATAAACTATTTGTTCCCGCGTCCATGCTTTGTATGGGCATCATATGAAAATTGTCGAAGATGCTACCTTTATTATGGATTCAATGAACCTTGAGTTCCTTTGTAATTTCCATTACTATCCCTCGCCATATCTAGTTGGTGTGATTAATGCGGCATCCTGTCAGTCCTTTCTGGCATTCAATTCGGCATGCCTTCGTCATTTTGTACTTATGTTGTCATCTTTACTTTTCCCTCTTGTTTCCATTTTGACCTGGTTGTTGGTGTCGTCCCCATCGGGTTTGTATTGTTAAGTGTGCATGCTCCTTCTCCTTTTGGCACATTGTACCTCGGTTGGTACTATTTAATATCCTATTTTTTACTTTTATTTTTTTTTATTTTTTTTATGACACGGTGACTTTTCAAGTTGTTGGTGGTCGACTTTCCTTGTACATCTTCAGTTGGCTCCCATTTATAATCCCTCTGAGTTGTGAACCTATTAAGTGTTTCAACTGTACATCTCCCCCATCTATGATAGTTTTTACTTCGTACAGTCCTAACTAGTGCATTATGATTTTTCCTGGGTGTTGAATGGATTTGTTGTCATGCATCAACACTAAATCTCCTTCCTTGAAAGTTTTCTTCTTGATGTGTCTGTCATGCCAAGATTTGTCTCTTTCTTTCTAAACTTTTTGGTGGAACCCTTCTAAGATCCAATCTTCCTCCATGCTCATCAACTAATCCAATCTTTCATGTACAGCGCCTCATTCCATCATATGTGTAATTTATGCTACGCATACATTGGGTACCAGAATTTCTAATGACACCACTACTTATTTTCCATATACCAGTTTAAATGGCATGTGACCTATCAATGTCTTGCATGTGGTTCAATAGGCCCACATTACTGCTACTATTTGGAGGTCCCAATCATCCCTGTTGACATTACAGATCTTAGTCAGTGCATTCTCGAGGATTTTGTTAAATGATTCTATTGTTCCATTTGACTGTGGGTGATATCGTGTGCTCTTCTGATGATGGAATTCAAAATCTTTAGTCATAGAATTGATAGTGTAGTTAATGAGGTGTGTGCCTTGTTCTGTCATCAAACTCTTGGGCACACAAATCTAGTGATTACTTATTTAAATAGAAAATGTGTTGTTGTTTCTACACTAAAATCCTTCATTAGTGTTGCTTCTACCCATCTTGTCAGGTATTCTGTCATGGTGATAATGCACCTTACTCTTGTTCTTTTTGCTGGTGGGTTGACTAGTCCAACAAAGTCTATTGCCCATTTATCAAATGCTTGCAATGTTACCTATGGTCATAATGGCATCACGTCCCTTCTATTGGTTTTACCAACCCTTTGACAGATGTCACATATCTGGCAGTACTCCTTTGAGTCTCTGTGAATGGTCGGCCACCATAGTCTTGCACACAATACCTTTTGTGTGATAGCTTTACCTACATAATTTCCTCCCGCTATTCACTCATGGGCTTCTGTTAAAACTCTTTCATGTTCTAGCACATATCTTCACAAGATGAAATATACACCCATTTTGTATAAGTGTCCTGAGATCAGTTGATAGTCTGTTGCTCGAACTACCATGTTTTTCTTCTGCACTGTGTTATATTCCTATGGCGCAGTACCTGTTCTCAAGTACTGAATGATATCTACAAAGTATTCATCAGTGATCTGGACTAAAAATAACTGTGTCAGGGAAGTTTTCCTCTAAATTTGTAGGTTCTTCTCCGTTTGTGACCCTTGATAGGCGGTCAGGTCCTGCATTCAATTTTCCTGGCTTGACTATTACTTCAAAATCAAATTCTTGAAACAGTGGAAACCATTGACAGATCCTCCCCCCCAAAACTGGCTTGTTGACTAGGTATTTAAGGGCTAAGTGATATGTGAACATCTTAAATTGTTTTCCCAATAAGTAATGTCTAAACTTCTGCAGTGTGTAGACCATAGTTAGGCCTTCCCTCTCTTTGGTGTTATATTTCTACTTTGATTTTGATAAATTCTTTCTCGCAAATACTATAGGGTGATCCAAATCTCCCTCTCCTGGCTACGTTGAGATAGATCCAAGTGCTATGGATGATGCATCTATATGTACGTGGAATATATTTTCCCACTCCGGAAATACTATTATTGGTGCAGTGACCATCTTTTGTTTCAACGTATCCAGACCGTGTTGACAATAGTTGCTCTATTGAAACTTGGTATCATTTCTTAATAGTTTCTCCATTGGCACGGTAATCTATGCATACCCTTTGATAAACTTTCTATAGTATCCTATGTGTCCCAATTTTCCTCTTAGTTGAAAGAATTTTTTTTGTGGTGGTAAGTTAACAATTACTACAATCATTACAACATCTACTAGTAAGCCTTGTTTTCATACTATATGGCCCAATAATATCCCAAATGGTGTTTCGAATATGCATTTCTTGATGTTTAATGATATCTGGCATTTATTGCATTTTTATAACATCACCCATAAGATCTATACATGGTATCTCAAAAAACTATAGACGGTCCAATCGTCCAAGTATACCTCTAGAAACTAGTGGATGAATTCCTTAAATGCTGCGATGACTACTCTAGAAAATATTGTTGGTGCATTATTCAGTACAAATGGCATGACTATGTACTACTAGGATCCCCATTATGTGGAAAACGTGGTATTTTATATGTCTTCTTGGGATATTTTGATCTAGTGGTATCCTGAGAATCCATCAGTGAATGACTAAACTCTATGTCCTCCTACGTTCTCCAACACTTCATCTGTGAAAGGTGTAGGGAACGGGTCGTGTAGGTATGCATCATTCAAATTCCCCAAGTCGACGCATGGCCTTATACCTCCTTGTTTTTTCTCCTGAACAACCATTGGGCTTATCCATTATGATTCTTTCAATGGTTCTATGATTCCAACTTTGAGCATCCTATCGATCTCAACTTTGACTTTCTTCTTATATATTAGGTTCAATTTGTATGGTCATTGTCTGATTCGTCTCACTTTAGCTATGAGTGGTATCTTCATTTCTCCTAGCTCTCCTTCTATACCCTTCATCTTTGTAAATTTTGTGGGAAACAGGTCGTTTTACTCGCGCAGTAACTCTGTTATGATTTCTACTATTTTCTCATCCCAGTAATCTCCAATGCTAGTCATTTTGGGATTCTCAACTGTCCCAATATTAAATTTATTCACCTTGATCGACACAACAATGAATTATGATTCTATAGGTGGACCCTCCACTTCTATTTTTCCTTCTTCTTCCTTGATCTAAATATCACATGGATCATCTCCATCTGGTGCTTCCTCATGCACATGGTAACATGACAACAATTATTTGATTATCTGTTTGTTCCATTGTTTTTCTTATGTTGTGAGTTCAAATTTTGGTTCCTTAATGAATATCACCTATCTTATCTATTTAAGAGTTTCATCTATGTTGGGTTTCTCATGCTCAAATGAGAAAGTGACTGTAAAATTCTAGTGCAATCCCACCCAGGTCACAGTTCCTTTGTGTACTTCTTGGTCTGTATACCAGTTCCATGGTATGCCCTCTAGAATATGTATGAAATGATGGAGCCATTCTTCTGGGGGTGTCATTTTACACAACATTCTGAACTTCTCCAAGTGTTCCATTGGTGCCCCTTGTCCATCATACCTCAGCTAGTGGTTGTTTTTTTGTTCTGTGCCAAACCTTATGCACAGTAACCGCTTACATTGGTACCAATCTGTGATTGTCCCTTTATGTGTGTCCCACCATATTGCAAGTGTGGCCTTGAGTGATATATCAAGTGATAAGAGTATTTAATTCTCTAACACTTCATCTTCATACTGTGCTAGGAATATTTCCAGATCATTTATTCTGTGGAAACTAGGTGGTTCCCTTATCTTCGTGCCTACCCATCTTACTGTGCGGCCTATTTGTGCACATATTCTGGTGGAAACTTTGTGTAGCCTTTGTTTCCAGTTCTCTAAACCAATATCTAAGTCCGTTGCACATGAATTAATGCTCCGCCAACTGAGTATCCCATCTGTAGTTGGGTTCACATAATCCTCATCGAGCACAATTGTTTTGTACAACTGGTTGATTTCCTCTAAGTCTAAGCAAGTGGGTTCAACAAACCTTTCCTCTTCTGATGGGTCTAGTGGTGCGATGACCCTATATTCATCTGACTCAAATGTTACTTTTCATGTCTTCAAATTGATTATGGCCTGGTTATCAAATGCCCAATCCAAACCAAGCAACACTAGATATGGTGTTGTGTCATCCACTATTTCGATCACTTCAAAGTGTACCTTAGTGTGCACTCCATCCAGGTCTACTGTCACTCTGTTCAATCTACCAATTGGTAGGAATCTGTGTTGGTTTGCTACTTTCAGTTGAATAGGTGAAGATCCTAAGGTGGGCTCTCCCATGCATTTCCATGTCCTCTTTGGTAATACATTAACTTCAGATCCTAGATCCAGTTGATATCTCCCATGTTGAAATATCTAATGTTGGCATTCAATCTGAACTCCCTACTTGTTCTTCTCGTTGTATGTAGGTGATTGACTATTTTTTGTTCTAGTTTTCCTTCTGTCTCTATACTACATATTTCTAACATGTTTTGCAATATTTTGACAGATGATGGATCATTCAATACTTTTACACATGATTGCAGAAATCCTTTGATTGTACTTTCTTGTCCCATGGGTTGCATTTTGTTGGTATGATCTAATAATAGAGTCATCTTGTACTCTGGTGCTTCCTTACTTTGTTGCGCAGTTGAGGTCGACACACTTTCATCCTTATGAAATTCTTGTATGGCTTGCTTAAATTTCTCTCTCTCCTTCTATGTGTCGAACTGTGTTGTTGGTTCAATGTTATTCTTCACCCACTGGTGTTGTACTGGCTCTTGTCAGACCATGCCATTTCCTGTTTTAGCTCCTCCACGGGTAACTATGTTCATGTTTCATCCTTCATCCCTCACTTCGGTTGAAATCCACTGAACATTATGTTTTTTCTGGTTCCTCTTTTCCTGATTCTTTACTAATAATGTCACACATTCTTCTGTATCATGGTTCAATGCGTAACAATACATACAAGTTGTTGGTGGAAGTGGACATTCCCTTGCATAATGTCCCGGTTGTTAGAGATTGTGACATACCACTAGTCCTCTACCTCTTCCAAAATCTCCTCTGGCTCGTCCTCCACCTTTGTAGCCTGCTTGATATCCTCTTGGCATGTTATACTAAGGCACCTAATTGTATTGCGCAGTATTGTATTGAGGTTGTGTTGTATTGTACTATGGCTACATGGTATTATATGGTTGTTTCGCAGTATCATACTGTTGTTGCGCAGTGTTGTATGGGGCTGGAACTTGGTTTAATTGTGCTGCAACTTGCCTAGTCATCATTTCTTCTTGCACTCTATATGCATCTAATGTCCTCTCTCACATCAAATCCATAGTTCTATAATCTTTGTCATCATGGCCCACTAACTTGCAAAAGTTGCACTTGCAAAAGTTGCAATATGAACTATTTGGGTCTGTCTAGTATTTTTGCATCAATGGGCAGTGATATGGATCATGGCCCGATTTCTTACAGATTTTTCACCATAGTCCTCCTCTTGGTAACATATTTGGTATTCTTGTTGCCATATACTACGTGAATGTTCAACATTTGTTCTTATGGTGCCCTTTTGTCCTGCATGTAGTACACCAAACAAATTCTCATTTGTCCCTACTTTTATTTTGGTTTAGCTGGAACATTAATTTCTTCAAATCCTCCTTCAACTCTTCAATGGCTAGGTCCATCTATTGATACTGGTTTTACTTGAGTTGCAGGGCTTCCTGCAGAGCCTATGCCTGCATCTGAAACTTATGTTGTTGCAATGGGTATTTTAAGTGTGGTAGTAGTGAATTGATGAACAAGTGCCTATGATGCATATCGGTCATGAGATATTTCAACTTTCCGTTCAGTCACTTGAAACTCTATTTAATATCCCATATGGATTCTCTCGGTTTTTGTCTAATTCTGATCATCTCATTCATGTATTGATCCTATGAATTGGGCTTATGGAACTCGTTTATCAGTAATTTCTTGATGTCTGCAATTTTTTTGGTTGTCCTTGGTGGAATTTTTGTATCTAAACTCATATACCAATCCAGTGTGTGATTCCTTAATGTAATCTCTAGTTGTGTCAGTTTAGTGTCTTCATCTGTAATATGTTTTTCTTCCCAAATCTTCTCACATATGAACAATTTTTTTTTCAGGTCCTTTGACACTTTTCCTTTAAATTCTGGTAACCTGATGGTGGGATCATTTCCTTCCATTATGAACGTTGAAATACTACCTCCGCATAGTGTAAATACTTGACCAGTGTTTCCTGAACTGGCTCCTCCAATTGTTGTTCCTTGTGTAGATGTACTTCCTGCTATCTTTCTTCTCCAGAAATTTGATTGTATAAACGGTGGTGTTCTCTTTGGCATATTATCCACATGTGAGTTTATGGGTTCCACACTGACATTAATATGGATAAGATTTTTTCCTTCTCTTCCTATTCTTAGAACTCTCGTCTTCTTTTCATATGTTGCATGCAGGATTTCCTCAATATGCTCCATAGCTCGAAGATCCTCTACTTATTCCTCATCACTTACCAAGCCTTCCCTCATGGATACAACTATCTTCTTGGTATTCACCTTGTATTGGTAGCGTACTTCACTATGAATATTTCCAGTTGTCTCCATGATACTCTTGATTTGGTCATCATCCAAAATGATTGGGTCCAAGGGTTCCTCCTTCTTTCCCTTATCCTTTCCTCCTTCCATTTCTCCTTTTTTTTTCAGTGCTTCCCCCTTTTCCCCATGCATGCAGGGAAGTTTAACTGTCTGACTCCATCGTCATTACCCCTTTGTTATATAGAATTATCTTAATAGAAGTATACAATGATCTAATGTATGTTCCTCGAGGTTCACGTAGAAAATATTGATCCATTTCACTGTATGACTTCGATGTATCTACTGCAAACTCTTTTATAAAGCCTGCCACCATACCGTCGAGCTAAAAATCTACTGCACAAGTGAATTTATTGTTCACCTGCTGTAACTGCTCAATTTGTACTAGGGTCCACTCTAACTGTTAGATCCATTTCGTTGTGTGGTTATATTTCAACCTTAGTATCCACTCCTCCAATAAGTGTGAAAAATCATAGAAAAATACCTCATGCAAATCAGTAAACACATATTTCTCAATATATTTGCGGAGTGTTACTCTAGGGTTTATGTTATCTTTCTGTGCAAAATCCAGCTCTTTTTTTCTTAGCTAGCTTTCGATCTCTACTTTTGTGGGATTACATAGTCTCAACATCCCCTGCTAGTGGCTCATTTCTTTCTCTACTTTAGTATTCTCTTGATCCACCTCCTCCATATATTACGTATCTTTTGACAAATGTTCAACGTATCTCATCTACTCAATCCTCTTATGTTCCTACCAATGATAATGGAAACTTTTGTTTTTTATTTAGTATCCTATTTGAGTTTGTATTGAGTGACCCAGGGTTCATGTATGTTTGGGGTTCCAACAAAGCCTCTAAAACTATCGTCCATCCTAGTGAACCAGAAGGAAACGCAATGCACAAGGTGCACTGTGTTGTCTCACCCAAGATAGTATTAATGGGTGGCTACAATAGGTGCACTGTGTTGTCTCACCCAAGATAGTATTAATGGGTGGCTACAATAGTTATGTGTTTTCAGCCTAGGATTGAGTGGGAGATATGAGATCTGTGTGCTAAGATTTCTATTATAACTTATTAACGCAATACACTATTATTACGATTATGCATGAAATGTAACAACTCATTCATCTAGCATATTCATATCTATTGAAGAAAATAAAGAAACACATGCATTCAATCACATAACACATGTTTTACCATGATTTACCCCCTCCTGGGCTACGTCCACAAAGATCTGGCTCGTAGCTCTATATTATAGTAGTTCTTAAACTACAGCATCACGTGCTTTATAGCTCTTCTCAGTTTGGTTGAGATCTATTATGATGCGGACTAGATCGCACCAGGATCCTCAGCCTGCGATATAACCCTCAAGATCTACCCTCCTCAGTCCTCTCTAGCTCAATAACTTACAAAATTAGTTCATACATCAAAATATTACATAACATCCGCTTCTATGTATCTGTCTCTCTATATCACTATATCAACCTCCTCTATGATACCTAGGTATCTATATTTATGTTTTTCCATCTCTTCATCCATTACAATACATTGCAAAAACCCTAACCCTAATGTCATTAGGTATTCCATTCATGTGTGCATGTTGTTCTTCCATCCAATTGTCGCTTCCCTCATACATGCCTTCTTTCCCAAAATATCCTTTCTTTATGCTTTGGCCTACTTCTAAAAAGTACCCTACCAATATAATATCAATAATAAGAAGAGATCCATAACAGATAGAGAGGGATTGGAAAGTGATGAAGAAGAAGTAGAGGATCTCCGGGTTTTGGAGAATATTGAGGAAATCCTGCGTGCAACATAAGAAAGGAAGACAAGAGGTATAAGGGAAGTAAGATAAGGAAGAAATCATATCCATGTCAGTTTCAGTGTGGAACCCATAACCCCATGTGAGACTAATACACCAGGAAGAAAACCACCATTTAGACAACTGAATTTTAGTGGAAGAAAGACAGCAGGAAGTACATCCATCCAAGGAGCAACAATTGGAGGAGCCAGTTCAGGAAGTAGTATTCAAGTATATACACCGCACAAATGTAGTATTTCATCACAGTTTAATATTCCAAGACATGATCCCACCATTAGGTTACCATAATTTCAAGGAGAGGCATCTGAGGACTTTGAACATAATCTCTTTATATGTGAGAAGATCTAGGAAGAAAAGCATATTACAGATGAGAATACAAAACTTGCGTAGTTATCTATCATGATAAGAGACCACACATTGGATTGGTACATGATTATAGCTATAAACATTCCACTAGGGACAACACAGACTATTGCAGATGTCAAGAAGCTACTGATAAATGAATTTCATAAGCCTAGTTTAGAAGATCAATACATGAATGAGATGATTGAAATCAGACAGAAACCAGGTGATTTTGTTTGGGAGATTGATCAAAGGTTCAAATGATTGAAGGGTAAATTTAAGTATGTCATGACTGATATGCAACATAGACATCTCTTTGTGAATTCACTACTACCACACCTAAAATACCCTTTGAAGCAACAAAATTTTCAAACTTAGGTTGAGGCTCTACAAGAATCCCTACAACTAGAAGAGAACCAATATTACAAGACAAATCCAACAATATAATAACTAAAGGAGGATCTAAAGAACCTCACATTTAAACTAAACTAGAATAAGGGAAAAGAGAAAAGAGAAGTTGTTTGGTGTACCACATGAAGGAAAGAAGGACACCAAAAGAATTAGTTCCCAACTTTTGTTTAGTACATGGAAATAGGGCTACCAAACCTTTTTCCAATAGGAGGATGATGGTCCAAGATCTGTAAAACAAATGGGCACAATCCATATCATTTTCCAATGATGCATAAGTACCAAAAAGTACCCAAGAATTCATACTACACATTTTTCAAATCAGTAGGTCATTATGACAAATATTGTAGGAGAATGGACTTGATGAGGAAAAGAACTTCAGATACCTATAGGGTGTAGTAATAAATGATGACATGAAAAACTGCACCATAGTTGAACTAGGTAGAGCAGGATTTGGATAACTACCAACAATCAGGAAATTATGCAAGGGAATGTCCACTCCCACCAATGACATGTATTTATTGTCACGCAACAAACCATGATACAGAGGAATGCCCAATAGTTTTGGGGAAGATTCAATAAAAAAGGAACTAGAACAATCAGAATGTTTAGTGGATATTTGTAGAAGCCAAGGATGATGGAAGAAATATTAGCATAGTTACGTGTGGGGGATATAAGAAAGGAGTTGACCCAGTAATAAAGGAACCAATGCAACACCAATGGGTGTATAAGAATATTGAACCACTGAAAAAATTCGATGCGGGGAAATAAAAATAAATATTCAAGGAGGAAAGACAGGAGTTCCTCAAGAAATATGTTGCCTCTACATCAACCACACAATACACTCAAAATGTAACAACATACAAAATTCCCTCCTCAATGGACCACACCATTGAAACACAATCTGTAGAGCATGTAAGTACCATAAATACCTTTCTGCAATCCTCTGTTAAACTACTGAATGATCCATAATCTATTAAAGTTTTGCAAAATATGTTAGAAAGATGTAACACTAAGGAAGAGAGTAAGTTAGAATAGAAAATAGTAAATCACCTCCATATGAGAAGGAGGACAAGCAAGGAATTCAAACTAAATGCCAACATTGGATATTTCAATATGGGGGATATCATATTGAATTTAGGCTTTGAGGTAAATGTGTTACCCAAGAAGACATGGAAATGTATGGGAGAGTCCACCTTAGGCTACTCACATGTTTAGATGAATCTAGAAAACCAACACAGAGTTATTCTAATTGGAAGGATAAAAGGTGTGACAGTAGATCTAGATGGAGTGCGCACTAAGGAAGACTTTGAAGTGATAGAAATAGTGGATGGTACAAAACCTTATCCATCATTGCTTGGGATGGATTGGGAATTTGATAACCAGGACACAATCAACTTGATTACAAGGAAGATGAAAATTGAATTAGGATAATACAGATTCATTACACCATTAGACCCATTATAAGGAGAAAGGTTTGTAGAGCCCACTTTCTTAGATCTGGAGGAAATCAACCAGTTATACAGAACCACCGTGCGCAAAGAAGATTATGTCAACCCAACTGCAAATGGGGTACTCAACTGGAGGAGCATCACATCATATGTGTCTAACTCAGATACAGGTTTGGAGAATTGGCATAAGAGATACATGAAGTGTCTAAAATAAGGTGCGCAAGAATATACTGCTCAGTAAGATGGGTGGGTACCCAGATAAGAGAACCTCCCATTTTTCATGGCACAAATTATTTAGAAGAATTCCTAACAAGCTATGAAGATGAAGTGTTAGAGAATCAAAGGCTCTTAGACATGGAAATTTCACTCAAGGAAACACCTATAATATGAACAGGTGTGCACAAAGAAACAACAATGCACTGGTACCAATGTAAGCGACTATTGCGCATTAGATTCGACACAGAGTAGGGGAGCAATAAGATGCGGAGATATGATGGATAGGGGACACCAATAGAACATTTGGAGAGATGCATAACACTATGGAGGATGAAACCACCATAGGAATGGCCTCATCACTTCATCCACACATTGGATTGAATTCCAAAAAACTAGTGTGTAGACCAGGAACTGCGTAGAAACACTGCAGAATGGACATCATTACAACAAAATTTTATAGAAACCTTCTCATTTGAACATGAGAACCCCAACATCGATTAAAAACTTAAAAATATAAGAGGGGTGATATTTATTGATGAAACAAAGGTTAAAATCATAAGAGAGTATCAACAACATAACATGCTGACATTCAAGGAACTATTTTCATGTTATTATGTGGAAGAAGAAGCACCATATGAAGATGACCTGTGCAACATTCATATGAAAAAAATTGAAGGAGAAAGAGGAGTGGAAGGTCCATATTTGAAATCAAAAGTATTTTATGCACCTATCAAAGTAAATAAAGTCAACATTGGCACAACTGATAATCCTAAAATGAAAAATATCGTATATTATTAGGATGAGCAAACAGTGGAAAGGATTGTTATAAAAACAAGATCGCGGAGCAATAAAATAAAACAAATGCGGAAATAAAACACAGAAGATACATAATAAATTAGAGAAACATATACACATGGTTCACCTAGTGTGGGATACATCCACCAGAGAAATTTCCAAGTCCTTCCTTTATTATTATCCAACAAATGAAGGGATGCAATCTACAACACACCCATTGTAACTTCCTCTTCTTTCTCTCATAGTCTCCTC
>CBVK0100509379.1:0-17506 GCA_900067695.1 Picea abies
TTCTATTGCAAGTACTAGCTCTTCTAAATCATTTGTTGTAAATGATGAGTATAAAAGGAGTGAACTTTTCCACATAAGGGTCATAACAAATAATGTTAAAGTTTATACTCTTGTAGACAATGGATCACAAGTCAATCTAATCAGTGAAGAGGTTGCAAATAACTTGGAACTTGAAAATAAGCCACATCCTAGACCATATCCATTGGGATGGATATGTGGTGATAATAATTTTCAACTAACCAAGAAATGAAAAATTAAGTTTGCAATCACTTCTAATTATGTTGATGAAGTAGGGCTTTATATAGTGCCATTAGACATATGTGCAATTGTCTGGGAATCCCATACCTTTATGATAGAAAACCTATATTCTACAAGGAGTAAAATAAATATTGCTTCAAGAAAGATGGGAAAGAGTACATTGTTCGTACTCATTGCATGAAAACTAATAGATCTTTTGCAGCTACACGACAGTTAAAAACAATGTTAAATGCAATAAAAACTTTAACACTTATGTCTGTAACAAAACATAAATTTTGAGATGCTAAACATCAGATGGTTCAGTATGTTTCGAATAATCATAAAGTGTCACAAGAAGTACAACATGAGGTTCAGTTGCATACTTTATTTATTGTTCCCGTTTAGAAGGGGAAGCATGTTTTGTCATTCTCATTCACACACTCAATATTGTTGTTTAGTTTTTTGTTATTCAGTGGTGTATGGATGCTAAATGCGACAAAGAATGTAGAGGATTGTGCAATAAATGAGAGGATTATTTTGATAAACAATGCTATCTCAGTTTTAATGTTTGTTGTGATTAGTCAAGTGATCATTGTCCCAATAGAAAGGATGGATGATACAGGACAAGTGGGGAGGCAGTACCCTCACTTCTTACCTGCTGTCTCTTATACACATCTCTGATACAGGACAAGTGGGGAGGCAGTACCCTCACTTCTTACCTGAGTAAAAATATACTTTTGGTGGTCCAAAAGCTTCAAAGTCGGGAGGAATGATCTAGGAGGCTCCCCAGGACCAGAAAATGTTAAAAAATGAAAGTTCTTAGAATTGAATGAAACCAATTCCATTGCAACCAGATCGTTGTGTTGATTCTGACCATATATTTACTTTCTCAAATGAGCTTCATATGTGAGATTTATCACACTCTGATAAGATTCTCAAACAGCTAAAAAGTCAAAGGTCAAACTAGAAAAAAGTCAATGATGACATCAACATGACACAACCAAGCTAATTTCATGATGTTGACGTGGCATAGGTAGGTGATGACATGTGGCAACACAACTCATTAGGCAGATGATTCAGGCATAGACCAATAGATGTTCGACACGTGATATATGGTTGATTTAATGTGGTGGTGCCACATGGCACCCCATCATTGGTTGGTGGCTTTTTTAAACAAAATTGGTAACTCATGAGAATGGAAACCGCAACCTGCTAATAGGGGGAAGCACCTTGGGAAATTTTTATTACCAATACGCCATGCGGTGAGGCTTGTTACAACTTCCAATTATATTATATATATGTTGTGTGGTATTTAAGTATTGGCACGAAGGGGGCTGAGGTCAAGCCCCAGCCCGTGGTCTCTTATCAAAACATATGACTGGGGACACGATGCATGGCATAATCGCCATCCATCAAGCCACCAATGCGCAATTTTTGGCACCCTCCACCATGTAACTCAGAGCCATACCCATGGGTCTCGACACATGGGAAGGGA
Organism: Picea abies; assembly: GCA_900067695.1. NCBI lineage: Eukaryota > Viridiplantae > Streptophyta > Pinopsida > Pinales > Pinaceae > Picea > Picea abies. The sequence goes on from CBVK0100509379.1 coordinate 1,733, forward strand.
TCTGGTAATATCAAAAGGAAACATATGACCACAATCCAGGGAGTTAGCACAAGTTTAGGGATAACACTTAACCCTTTGGGATAGGTCTTGGCCATATGTACTCCATGTGACCATTTAAAAGGGGTGCACAACACCTCTAGGGGGCTACTCTGTGTATTATTAACCAAAAGTGGGTTTTGGTGCTAAAGTTTAGCCGAGAATATGTATTTTTTAGGATTTCTTGGCCATTTGAAGGGGAATTTGATCCCAAAAAGAGGCCATATCTTTAGGGGAAGTTGGGATTCTCTTGTTGAGCCTAAAAACTATATAGACTAGGCTTTTTAATCTTGAGTGGCAACTTTTTGATGGAGGGATTTTGAGGAGCAGCTTGTGTTTTTGGCTATTTCTCATGTTTTGAGAGACATTTTTGTCACGTTTTTGAGAGAAGTTAGATGAGGCATGTATGTATCAGAACAAGGAGGTCTTGTACAACAGATCTGCAACATGTTTTGTAACAACAAAGAGCCAATGTAAAGAGAACTTGAGCATTTGAAGAGTAATAAAGAGGTCCTCCACTTGGAAGCGGGCCCGGAGACGTAGCCAACGATTGGTGAATTTCGTTAACAATTTCTTGTCTCTATTTATTTTTCTTTTTTGCTGTTATCTTCTCTTAATTTGTAGCATAGTTTATAATGGCTGAACTCTTTAATCATTAATGAGCATCAAGTAAACGTCATAATTGATATTTTGCAACAAATAGTAAAGTTTATGCATTTCTCATTCTTATCGATCCGATGCATAAAGTACATTAAACTAAACCTGCAATTGTCAGTAAAAACCTATCATTTTTGGATCAAATAATTAAATAAACAATACCATGTTCACCCAATCACGATTAATGACGTAATTAAATCATTTTAACTTTAATAACCTTTATCTCTTAGCGAACTCGGTTATTTTTGCATGAGATCAACTTTACCTGTATTCTTAGAAGGATGTTTGTGATTAAATTAACCTTATTGTGCAACAAAAAAAATAATAAGTATAGTGATGGTTAAACCCTCCATCTGTATTCTTAGAAGGATGTTTGTGATTAAATTAACCTTATTGTGCAACAAAAAAAATAATAAGTATAGTGATGGTTAAACCCTCCATCCCGTGGGATTGATAAAGTCTTGAGTGTTAGTTTAGTAACCCTGATTTGATTGTAAAAATTATAAATTTAGAAGAGAGATAAAGTAATGTTTATTTTAACTTTTAATGATTTTTCAATCTCAACCTAGCGTCGTTGGTTGTCCACTTAGTCAATTAATCCTTGATATGAGAAGAAATATTTGATAAGTTAAGATTGGGACATCATATTATAATAAATGTAGTTATATAAGGTTTCTTAACCTAGTCCCCATATACGATTGATATGATGTGTAGATAATAAAAATTTTAAGTAGTAATGTCGAATATAATAATGATGATTAGAATTGGCACTCTATCTGATATTAAGGTTTTATTTATACTCCTGTGGATTTTATTAATCTTATGTATTATTCTCGCGCTCTTCATACTTGACTATTGCTTAAAATCGTTAGAGCAAGGTTTTACTTATGCTCCTGTGGTTTTTATTATTCTTATGTATTATTTTCGCACTCTTCATACTTGACTATTGATTAAAATCGTTAGAGTAAGGAATTTTATTCTATCACGGTTGAAAAAATTGATGTGTATTTATTTGATAATTTTAGTTTTGATTTGCAGTTATGATTGGTTAATGGGATTTAGATACTTCCTTGTTTCTTAGAAAAGTGGCCAGTCTTGAGATCTTAAGTGGTCAAAATCAATTGGATAAATGTCTTAGAGATCCTAACTATGCAAGATAGATTTACCTTTATGAGATATGTTTGATTGACTGATAACGATGTTGCTTTCAGTTGATATTGAATAAATTGCTTGTTTAGTGTTTAATACATTGTGACTCAGGACACTTATCAAATATTTGTTTAAAAATAAATAAATGCTTACCTCTTTGAACTTTTTTCGTAACGGAAGGGCCGTTACACTAACTGTGACAAACAACAACAATTCACAAGCATCAAGGACGAGATATCCAAGTAAATCAAAACAGTGAATCTGAATTCAAATAATGGACTGAAAACCATTTCATTTTTAATCACAGGACGTGGAGGCATTACTATCACTAATTCGGCAGAAGCTATATGGCGTCTCTAGGCATGACATATTTTTAACACTGACGGATTGTTGATTACAAAAACAGATCCGTAGATTTTAGGAAAATTTGAGGGAAATCTCTTGGAAGATTGTAGCTAGATCTGAGACGAAACAGAATGAAAATTAAAATTGTGAACGAGTTTCATTTATCTCTTTATTTTTGTTGTCTACAAAGGTTGAAATCTGAGGGTGTCATTACTATCAGGTTTGCAGAGTTTACGGGTATAGATCATCCGGGGAAGCGTCATTGTGTGAGACTGAAGGTCGCGTGTTCAGTTCACGCTCACCGTACTACATGATCTCCAAGTATTGAAAAGAGTAAATAAACAAGGTTCCGAAAAATTCTCAGAACTCACAGGATACAACACCTCTAATTAAAATAAATCAAGAAAAGCCAACGGAACTGATCTCCGGTGAAGTCACACTTCATTGATAACTATTAAATGAAGATCGTGTAACTTCAATTATAATTTTATATATAGTAAAGCCTTAACTTATATATAGTAAAGCCTTCAATTATAATTATAACTTCTGCGCCTCTAGGGTTTAAGCCTTAATGGAAACGATTTTCTAATCCCTACACGTGGGGATTTCCACATAAGTTTTTGGCAACTTAATCTCCAGATATCTCAGTTATTAATCTCCATATCTATTTATATCTCTGACACGATTTCTCAGTCATCGATGTCAGAGGGTCCATCAAACCGTAATCTTTGCCTCTACACATTGATGTGCAAAGAGATTCCATCCTTATGTGTAATGGAAAATATTCTACTGGTTCATATAAAAACAAAATACCTTTAAGCTTGTAAAAAGTCTCCTCCGAAATATGGCACCCAAACCCATAATACCATTCTTCCTAAGACGGTAGCGAGGGTTTTCACATAACTGTCAAGCATTTCCTATTTGGTTGTTTTTCCATCATCGGGGCATCCATTACAACAAGCGAGTGCTCAGGGAACAATGGTGCCATCTCCGTAGGAGATATGTCGCTCCAGTTGGGAAAAAAGCATTTGGAAAGCAACCAACTACGGACAATTCTCAACACCAAACAACTAACCTCCAACACAGAAACAATTTACAATTTATAACGACAATTCTCAGCAACACACAACGAATCTCCAACACAGAAACAATGTACAATTTATAACTTAAGTAGTGTGTTGTTTAACCATACCCTCGGGTAATGTTCATGTAGATACAACATAACAGAGTCTGATTTATCTCAATTGGGAAGGCCATAGGTCTTAAGGGTTGGAACCTAGGATCTGAACCCAATTGCCTAAGACAAATTAGTAATGCAGTCTTGATACAAAAATACTCAATTAAGTAATTTTTTTACATGAATTTACTATATGATAATTAGATTTACGACTATCACATGGGTTCATAGGCCTTCACCTAGTAACCTCCCTTTGATACCATATGTAATACCGATCTAATTTGAACCCAAGAAGCATCTTTTTTCTTTTATAAGAATGAAATCACATAGTGTTAATTATTAAATACATATAGTGATACAAAAATCAATGCACAAATAAAATAGTTATACCAGAAGGAGTCAATTTGTTGATTGAATTTTGGCTCCAAAAATGTGATCGTCCACTGCGCCGCAATTTCGACAATATGTTTCAAGATTTCCAATCTACTGAATGACTCAACAAATGCCTCCATGCCAATGCAATGGGTACTCTTCTTCCCCGTTCCCCCCCTTCAACCACAAAACTAGTCGTCAACTTTTGACTCGCAAGTGAGAGGATCCCACCTCTTAACACACTTCAGTGTTTGACTCGTAATACAAATGCTCAAAGGTATGTGGTCATTACAATGGTCACCCAACCATAGGATATAATACCCCTTCAACCTTCTCTTCTTTTTATTTTATAGCCAAAATCCCTTTCTACAAAGAGTCACTCAAGCATAAATAACTAATTTAGGAAATAACTTAAGTATAATATTCACCCATCCACACTTCACTCGCATCCAGTTTGCACTTAAAATTACTCCATTTTAATTTTATTTAAAAATCAAAATTTTCCTCAGCCACTTTTGTTTTATCTATTTTTTCTCCTAGTTGTTCCTTAGATATTCTCCATTGATCTACATGAGATATTTTAGTATCTTGAACTAATAATGAACTCCTATTATCTCTAGATCCCACCATTTGTTAGCTAATTCTCAATGAGTTAGGATTTTTCCCAATTAATCCCCTTATATAAATATCTCTCATGATATTAGTGATTGTTATTTATTTATTAACTTTTAATATAATCATGCACATCTTTAGTTTCCTTCCAAGTTGTTTGTTTTCTATATTAAATTGTATTTTTTTAAATTCCAAATTTTCATTATCGATGAACTCTTTGAATAATTTAATTGTTCCTGAACATCTAACCCCTTCCCATAAAGTTGATCTCCAAAGTTTTCTAGCATGACTCTATCATCTATTTTATTGCTTTTCACTGATTAACTTACATGTTTCACCTTATATTAGAAATTTGATTGAAACAAAGGGTAAGGGTGATATGAACGCCGTGCCCTTCAGGATGTACTAATGCGCTCCCAGGGTTCCATGTGTCATGTCCTTCAAACAGTTTTTACCTTGAAACAGAGGATAAAGGTGCCATGAATACCATGCCCTTCAAGGTGTATTGATGTACTCCAAGGGTGTCACAAGTCATGCCCTTCAAGCGCTTTTGACCTTGAGCATTGAAAATATGCTACAACTGGTGGAGATCCTATTATTCATGTAGTTTCCCCTATTACAAGACTACTGGAAAGTGAGGAATAAGGCCTCTGTCATATTGCATGTCCCTCAATATACCTCATGAGAGACTAAGACCCATTGTACCCTCACAACATCGTGCAACCCTTTGAGCAAGAGTGTCCCTCACTCTTAAACTCCGACCATGGTGGGAGTGCTAGTGAGTGGAAACATGGACGCTAGTCTACCACTCCCTTTTCTACCATTTCTCTATATCCCTTGTACTGCTTTTTAGAGTTGTATCAGAAAGCATGAACCCTATTCCTCCCTCCACTAACCAATCATTTATAAGTAGTGTCCATAACCTATTTAAATCATTTATAAAAATAAGTATCAATATATTTGCTCCTTGACTCAGATTTCTAGGGCTTTTGTTGATAATACCCCCATCAACTAACCATTGAGCTTCATGTACACTCAGAAAGCATTAGTAATATATTTACAATCATGATCATCCATACAATTTACTCTACAATGTATAATGCAGAATTAATCAATTTCACATTTTGACCTTTTAAAAAATTCATAAAATTTTAGCAGTCATGAAGTACTAATTTATTGAGTTGTTTGCGAGAAAACTCCTAAAATAATCAGGTAAAACAGGGCATTCCATGTTAAAATATTTCATCTTCTTTAAATATTTGATTTTTATAATATGTATTATTTAACTAAATGTAATCAATCAAGTTCACTTGATTAATATTTGTATCATATGTTAAAGGCTTTGGCTATGCATCTTAACAAAATCGAAAACTCAACTATCTTGAAAAGATCATCAAAACAATTTACAGTATCTTCACCTCAAAATATTGTATATTTTTTTATTGTCTATAGCTTTATCTATTTCAATATTATAGCTAGTATTATATATATCCTCAAACCATTACAAGTAGCTTTATCTATTTCAATATTATAGCTAGTATTGTATATATCCTCAAACCATTACTCTTGTAGTGACAAGTAGGTTGACCGTGCATATTTTTTCGTTAATACTTGATTTTACAAAAAGAGACAAGAATATAGTTCCTTCTTCCACTTTCTTTATGGGACAATAATTTATTACAAAGTGCTATTCAATTGCTTCTATTTGATATCTGTTTAATATAATGAACAATTTAGTGGACCATTTCCTTGTTATCTTTTGTGTCAAGTTTAGTATTACCTTTTAAATCTTCGTCAATGTATATTTTAAAGCTATCAATGAAAATTAATAACCCCTTTCTGAACACAACAATAGGAATACTCAACAAAGGAACATTAATAACCCCTTTCGGAATACACCAATATGAATACTCAACAAAGAAACAATTGATCAAAGAAATACTATTTTTAGCGTTCTATCCATCTTGAAAAGATGGTTTTGTATGTCAATTGAAATGATGTTGATGTTATCCATCAATAAACCCTTTTAAATACTTACTAGCATACGATAACCATTGAAATATTTAATAATTCTTCCTTGTAAATCCTTTGTCTCAATGTTGATTTAGAGATGATTATAATTTTTTTTAGTATTGATCTCAGATTCGCCACAACTCCCAATATTCACATTGTGTATTAAACTCCCAATATTCACATTGTGTATTAAAGTTGTTTTTGATGTCACCAATACATGACTGGGAATGTTAAGACCTGATGTATTTACTCTTAATAGATGCACGTTGGGAGCTATTATATATTTAATATGGGCCCAATTTAAAAATTCAAGAAATAATTAATGTGGGCATTTGCAAAATGTTGGTTGAACTTTTACCATGAATGTCATAATAGAGAGATCCAGGTAGAGGTCTTGTACATCTTTTTCTCTTCTTGTAATTATTTCATATAGTTGTATCTCATATGGTTGTAGATTGATTCTTTACATTGTTATTAATTATTTGTTTTCTATTAACCGGAGAACGTCGACTAATTCATGTTAATTTTAAATGTAGGGCAGTCAATAATAGATGGACATTATAATGGATGAGAAGATATTGTGATTGATATTTTTTTTCTTATGGCTTGTGAAAATTTCAGTGTCCAAATAAATGAGAAGATATTGTGATTCATAACCTTCCCTTTCGCTCTTCTTTGAAATATCATAGTACTAAGCGTTAGATTTTTTTTGATAACCCCCCTCTTGATATAACTTTGGGTGGTGGCCTCTCATGACCATGTGATTGTGGGTGCGACCAATAGAGGTTTGGTATCAAATTTCTTTTCAGCCCACAATTCTCCTCGAACCTCCATGTGTCCTCTTGGTGAAACCACGGTATGGATTACGGCCCGCCCTCAATGCTTTAAGGTCCGCACACTTCTTGTCACTGCAATGTTATGGGAGCATCGATCTCCCCATATTGATGGTACTGTATGAATTGGTGGTTCATATCTACGCATTCCAAATCCATGGAACATATATGCCCCTCTTGAATAAACATATGTGATGTCTTCACGATTCTGGACTTTGGGTTTTGAAATCTCAAACCCTACTTTCTTTCGTACTTCAATATTTTAGAGCTAATGATTTGTAGACACCTATCTTGCTTAATCAATGGTCCTACTTCCACTTTGGGTGTTTGAACCTTCCACTCGGATTAATCGTCCTATGACCCTCTTCACGATCGACGATTGAGATCTCCTTTGGGTTTCGAACTTTTGAGATCTCAAATCTCAAACTTCATCCTTTTCCCAATGGATTTTATCCGAAGACTATAATCCGCTAACGCGTGTCCTCTTGATGTGATGATCAACGATTACTTCAGGTCTTTACCTAGAGTCCACAGATTTGTGCCACGTCTCTCCTAGATCTGGCGACTAGGTCTTTACCCAGAGTGCATGGATTCACGCCACATCTCCTCTTGATCTAACGACCAAGAATTACTTCGGGTCTTTACTCGGAGTTAACAGATCTACTCCACGTCTCTTCTGAACTCTGATGGCTCAGATTCACTTTGAGTGATCTGACACATGAGATTTACTTTGGATGATATGATGACTCAAATTCACTTTGGTTGATTGGATGGATCATATTCACTTCGAATTTTTGGAACTTTGGACTTCAGAAATATCAACTCTCAAACCTTACCTTCTCCTGATCTCACAATATCTGATGGCTCAGACTCACCTTGGCGATTTGACACTTGAGCTTTACTTCAGGTGATCTGATGGCTCAGATATTCTTTGGCTGATCGAACGATTGAGATTCACTTTGAGTTTCTGACTCTTAGGACTTCACGAATCTCAAATATCAACTGAGAAAATATCAAATGAATTTCCCAAATCCATTGATCTGATGGCTCATATTCACTTTGGAAACACAATGCTTGAGATTTACTTCGAGTGATTTGATGGCTCAGATCTGGTTTGGTTGATCGAACAGTTGAGATTCTACTTCATATTTTTGGCTCTTCAAGCTTCAAAAATCTTAGTTCTCAAACCTTGGTGAGTTATCTCTCGTGAGTGTGTGAAGTGCTAAGGCTCATGCACCTTAATCTGACCAGAAAGTTGTTGATCCATTTCACCGTGATCTAACAACCACTGTCTCTCCTCTTGAGATTTTGATTTCTTCTGACTTGGAATATTTATCAGTATTCAAAGGTTTTGAATCTTTACTCCTCCTGGGAGTTTGAGTCTTGGATCTTTTCAACACTTATGAAAAGTTCTATCCCTTCTGAGATTGATCCTTAAAGGATTTCGATTTCCCACGCATTCCTTTCATTCTCGAGATTTTGATAACTCAGATCAAAGGATTTCTTGAAAATAAATTCTGCTCGCCCACCTAGCATTCCTCTATTATGGTTCTTCGATGCTTGGTCGCTTCTAGACGTTGTGCACTCCTTGGACGTAGTCTAAATTTCCTTTATTCTCTCTGAGCTCCTCTGAGTCAATTTGATACAATCGATGCACTCCTTGTGTTTGAGATGCACACCTTTCATACGAGTTTCAGTAGAGAAACAATTGCAACTTATCCAGTTTCGTCACAAACTCATGCGATCAACTTCTCGAACAATCATACATGAACGAAAATGAACTAAATCACATACAAAGAATGCAACATTCATTGAATCGCACATTAAAATGAACACAGTCCAAGATTTGGGACAATTATGTTTGTTCTATTCATTCATGAAACAAATTACATAATCTTGCATTTCTCCACTGCATATTTCTTCTACACTATTCTTCTCTACTGATATCTATCTCTATCTCATGATCTCCTCATACTTTTACAATACAACAACAAACTATCTAAGGATTGGCTCCATGTGCTCTCATCATCCTGTCTGCAACCTATCCTATCAAACACTTAGCAGTTACCTACTTTGTCCTATTACAATAAATATCAGTTATTTCCATATAAGAGTCAACACTCTATATATGCAACCCCTTACTTTCCTTAAGACTTTATAAACAAGTTACATATTAAAATGTTGTTTACAAAATATCTCAACAACCGATTTATCTCTAAAATTAATGTTGAGATGTCACGTCCCTACCTCCATGCTTGCATCTTTGATTTTGAAGGCGATGCTCCTACATCATACTCCTCTGGTTAAAATTTTCATGGAATCCTATCCATGAGCTCCTGCACTGCCTTTCCATGCTTCAAAATATAAGGTTTTGTGACCCAACTTGTATCTTCCATTGTATGATCTTTCCACTTCACTAAGTATTCATGATACATCTTCCTCCTGGTCTTCTTTCCATCTCTCTATTCAATGATTTTCTCCATATGAGGTTTTTCTGTTGTGGGAAATTGTTCTTCCCACTGAAATTCCTTCTAATTCTCTTGCCTCATATCTCCTGTAAGGATACATGTCTGCAACATTGAATATCGACGATATCCCAACATTGTCTGGCAACTCAATATCATAAGAATTGTCTGGGAATTTCCTGAGAATCCTGTATGGTCCTATATTCTTCATCTTCAACTTGTTATACATTCCCCTTGGAAACCTTTGTTTTCTCAAATGAACTAAAAGTTCATCTCCAACTTTGAATTGAACTTCTCTCCTTTTTTTATCAACTCTGTTCTTATATTTTTGGTTGTTGTTCTGTAGCTATTCTCTGACTCTGTCATGGAGTCTCTGCATTTTTGTTGCAAAATCCTCTGATCTAGTACTTCTGAACTCATCTTGATTCAAATATCTCAACTCTGTAATCCCTCTTGGCTATATACCATACATAATCTCAAATGGACTTTTCCCCATGCTCTTGTTCATTGAATTGTTGAATGCAAATTTTTCTCGTGCCAAAATTTGATCCCATTGATGACCTTTCTTAGTGACTAAAATCCTTAACAAGTTTCCCAGACTCCTATTTACTACTTCACTCTGTCCATCTGTCTAAGGGTGATATGTTGAACTAAAGGACAAGTTCGTCCCCAACCTCTTCCCCAAAAGTCTCTTACAAATTTGGTGTCCATGTCTAAGACTATGCTCCTAGGCAATCCATGTACTCTCACCACTTCTCTGAAAAACAAATTGGCTATGTGTGTAGCATCGTTTGTCTTTGATCTTTCCACTTCACTAAATACTCAGGATATGTCTTCCTCCTGGTCTTGTTTCCATCTCTCTGTTCAATGATTTTCTCCATCTGAGGTTTTTCTGTTGTGGGCAATTGTTCTTCCCACTAAAATTCTTTCTGATCAACTGATTCTCCTTCCTCATATCTCCTATAAGGATATAGGTCTGCAACATTGAATATTAGTAATATCCCAACATTGTCTGGAAACTCAATTTCATAAGCATAGGCTGTGAATTTTCTGAGAATCTTGCATGGTACTATCTTCTTCGTCTTCAACTTGTTATACATTCCCCTTGGAAACCTTTCTTTTCTCAAATGAGCTAAACCTTCATCTCCAACTTCGAATTGAACTTATCTCCTCTTTTGATCAACTCTGCTCTTGTATTTCAGGCTATTTTTTTGTAGCTATTCTCGGACTCTGTCATGGAGTTTCTGCATTTCTGTTGCAAAATCCTCTGCTCCACCACTTTTGAACTCATATTGATTCATATCTCTCAATTTTGTAATCCCTCTTCATTGTATACCATACGCAATTTCAAATGGAATTTTCCCTGTGCTCCTGTTAACTGAATTGTTGAATGCAAATTCTTCTTGTGCCAGAATCTGATCCCATTGAAGACCTTGCTTCGTGACTAAATTTTTCAACAAGTTTCCCAGACTCCTGTTTACTACTTCAGTCTATGCATCTGTCTGAGGGCGATATGATTAACTAAGGGACAAGTTTTTCCCCAACATCTTCCATAGAGTCCTCCAAAAGTGTCCTACAAATTTGGTATCCCTATTTGAGACTATGATCCTAGGAAATCCATGTAGTCTCACTACTTCTATGGAAAACAAATTGGTTGTGTGTGTAGCATCATTTTTTTTTTGGCATGGTATGAAATGTGCCATTTTTTAAAATATGTCCACCACAACAAATATGGAATCGCTCCCTTTCTAAGTTATAGGCAATCCCAAAACAAAATCCATATTGATTGCATCCCATGACCTCTGTAGAATTGGTAATGGATGATACAAACCATTGTTTCATTGTCTTCCTTTCACATACTGACAAATTATGCATCTTTTCACAAAAAAAATTCACCTCTGCCCTCATGCTCGACCAATAATACGAATTACTTAGTTGTGCAAATGTCTTATCATGACCAAAATGTCTAGCTAAACCTCCACTATGTTTCTCCTTCAGCAAATTATCTCTCATTGAAAATTTCGGTATGCACAGTTGGCTTCCATTGAACAGTAATCCATCTTGGATCAAATATTCATTCCATGGGCTTCTATCTCCCAACAAAGGATTCTGGCATACCTCATAAGCTTCCTTAAAATCAACATCTTCTCTATACATCTCCTTGAGATGTTCAAACCCTAAGGTCTCCACTTGGAATTCCTGTATAATCAAACTCCTCCTTCTCAAAGCATCTACAACTTTAATAGCAGTTCCAACGATATGTTTAATAACAAAAGTAAAATTTTACATAAATTCTACCCATTTAAGATGTCTCTAATTCGACTTTTCTTGCCTAGTAATAAATTGCAAAGCTTGGTTATCACTGTACAAGACAAATTCTTTAGGAATTAAATAATGCCTCCACTTCTTCAAGGATTGAGTCATTGCATAAAATTATTTTTCATATGTGGAATAATTCTTCTTTGTGTCATTGAGCTTCTCACTGAAATAAGCAACTGGCCTATTATCCTAACTCAAGACTGCTCCAATAGCTAATCCACTTACATCACATCTCACTTGAAATGTTTTTCCAAAATCTGGTAAGATCAAAATTGGTTGTTCTGTGATTTTCTCCTTCAACACTTTGGAACTTTTTTCAGCTTCTTCTACCCAACTAAAAGACTTGTGTTTCTTCTTCACAGTGTCCAGCATGGGCGTACATATACCACTGAAATTTATGATAAAGTTTCTATAAAAACTTGTTAACCCATGAAAACTTCTTACCTCAAATATACTTCCTGGCGATGGTCATTCTTTGATTTCTCTCACCTTTTCTGGATCCATCTTCAATTCATTGGAAGAGATCAAAAAACCCAAGTATATGAGTTCTTTCTTCATAAAAGAGCTTTTCTTCAGATTTATCAACAATTTTTCTTGCTGCAACTTTTCCATTACTGATGTTAGGTTTTTTAAGTGTTCTCTCTCTGTCTTACTGAAGATTAGTATGTCATCCAAATATACTATGACAAATTTTCCTATGAATTCTTTCAATACTTCATTTATTAATCTCATAAATGTGCTTCGTGCATTTGTCAACCCAAATGACAAGACCAACCATTCAAACAAACCTTCATTTGTCTTGAATGTTGTTTTCCATTCATCTCCCTCTCTCATCATTATTTGATGATATCCACTCTTCAAATCTATCTTGGAAAAATAGCATACTCCACTTAAAAAATCCATCAAATCATCCATTATGAGTAAAGGGAATATATACCTAATGTTTATCTTGTTGATGGCTCTAGAATCTGTACACATTCTCCACCCTTCTTTGGAATTAACATAGTTGGTACTGCGCATGGGCTTAGGCTTTCCCTGACTATACCTTTATCCAACAATTTCTGGACTTGATTTTTGACTTCCTCGTTCTCTCTAGGTGTCAACCTACAAGCTTCTTTGTTTGATAAACTAGCTCCTGGGATAAGGTCAATATGATGGCTTATACTCCTAATGGGTGGCAATGAGTGTGGTAACTCATCCACTACTATGTCAGCAAATTTTTCTAACAGTTCCTGGATTTCTTTAGGAAAATCTTCCACATAAGTATTTGTAAGTATAACTCTAGGATTCCTCACTACATCAAATTGTATTTCTTTCTCCTTCTTGACTTCATTCAATAGTTCCTTCCCACTCATGAGAAGTATACTTGAACTAGCTTCCCTCTTTTTCTCTTTGTCTTCTATTGATAACAACATATGTGTCCTACCATTCCTTTCTAGGGTATACATATTCTTCCTCCCATCATGAATAACTTTTCTGTCAAACTGCCATGGTCTCCCTAATAAAATATGATAGACATCCATAGGAATTACACCACATAATATTTCATCCCTATAAGCTCCTATTTTAAATTCAACTTGGCATTGTTGACTTACCATTACTTGATGTCCTTCCTGCAACCATGATACCTTGTATGGGTTTGGATGTGCAGTTGTCTTCAGCTCTAGTTTCTCCACCATCTCTGTGGATACTAGATTGTTAGTGCTCCCACTGTCTATTATTACCTTGCAAAATCTATCTTTCATCTTGCAAGCAATTCTGAATAGAATTGTTCGCTGCACTGGTTCCTCTACCTCCTTCTCTGGTTTAAGAATAATTTTCCTCATCATGAGGTTCCTTCCTCCTTTTGTTGCTTCTGCTTCCACATGCTTATGTGCTTCAACAATGTGTGCTTCTCCCCCTCCTTTTTCTTTCTCTTAGGACATTCCCAAGACTTGTGTCCTGGTTTTCCATAGGCATAACATCTAACTTCACCTCCTCTAGCTCTTTCTCTTTCTCTGGAAAAATAGATTCTTCCTCCATGCTGTCCTTCTTTAGAACTTTCACCTTTCTCAAGGTGACTATGTTATTTACCAGCTTCATGCTTCGACTTTTGGAACTTCTCTCTGTTGGTTCCATTACCTCTGCTTGAATTTCCTCCTCTGTTTTGTTGGCTTTGTTTCCTGGCCAATTTCTCTTTAGCTTTCAAGGCTCCTTGATAAGCATCATCTACTTTACTAACAGACATCATGTTGATCTCCTCTTGTATTTCATATCTCAGCCCATTGATATACCTGGTTGTTTTTTCATCTTCATTTTCTTTCTATCCAGCCTTGATGTTCAGTCTGTAAAATTCCTCAGTGTACTCCTTCACTGATAAGTTGTTCTGTCTCATGCTCTGCAATCTTATGAACATATTGAGTTGGTAATCCTTTGGAATAAATTTGGATTTTAGCTTGGCTACCATCCTATCCCAACTTTTAATTTTCTGCTTACCCTTGCATCTACGTTCGACTTGCAGTTCATCCCACCATAGTATTGCATGACCTTTCAGTCTTATCACTGCATGCTTCACCATCTTGTCTTCTTTGATATCTTTGTAATCGAAGTACTTTTCCATAACACGTACCCAATCCAACAATTCTTCAACTTCTAAATTGCCTTCATACATTGGTACTTCTATTTTTCTCTGGCTCATATTCTTGAAACAAATTTCAATAAGCGGTCTTCTACAACATCCTCTACAACATCTTCTTCGACCTTTATCTCTTTTCTTTCATCTTCACTGATATCTCCAATGTCTGGTGCTCTTCTCTGTGTTGTTTCCATGGCATCCTGTCTCATTTTGAGTCGCCTCATTTCTTATTCCATTTATGCATTCGCTCTATGCCTTCTGGGTGGCATGATTCCACTGTGTTACCTTCTGGTGCCTACAAACAAAAATTAAATTTTCGATACCACAAATGATATCAATTTATCTCCTTTCTCCTTTATCTGTTGTCTACAAAAAAACTCAATATACGGCTCTGATACCACTTGATGCAGCCCCCCTACACCCCCGTAGGGATACACGACCTCTCAGTGGAGGATCTACGATTCGTGAGTCAAACGACTCTCTAAAACCTCGATGGTCTCGATCTTTATATAAACACAGGCCCTTTCGGTTCTCTGGCACAGGTCTTATGGCACCCGCGACCTTCCCCTTCGCACCTGCAAAACCTCTGAGTTTTGGGCAATAGCTCCTTTTCTTCTAAGCCTCTCCTTGATATGAACTTGGGCGATGACCTCACATGACCACACGATTACAGATGCGACCAAAGGTGGTTTGAAATCAAATTACTTTTCATCCCACAATTATCCTCGAACCTCCACGTGTCTTTTCTCCAAAACCATGATTTGGATTGTGCCCCGCCCTCAAATTTTTAAATTTCATGCACCTTTGATCCCCGCAATGCGAGGGGACCATCGATCTCACGATCTTGACAGTGCTTCTGAACTGACAGTTCAGATATGTTCTTTCAAGTTCTACGGATTGGATCTAACCTTCCTAAATCAATGATTGTGATTTATTTCGTGATGCTTTGGGATTTTCAACTCTCAAACCCTTCTTCCTCCATACATCAATCTTTCGGAGTTGACGATCTACAGACACCTATCCTTCTTAATTAGTGGCTTTGCCTCTACTTCGGGAATTTGACCTTTCAACTAGATCAATAGTCCTATGGCCCCTTTCTCCATCAACGGTCGAGATCTCCTTTGAGTCTCCGAACTTCTGAGATCTCAAATCTCAAACTTCACTTCCCCTCAAAGTATGTGG
>CBVK0100509412.1:0-11417 GCA_900067695.1 Picea abies
TAGAAATCGGGGATAACAGGCTTCTCTAATCTTAAGTCCTTGAGCACCTTTATGTTGTAAATTTTTCAAGCCTAGGTGACTGCTGTCCTAATGTTCTCTCATTAAGTAACTCTAAACAAAATTTCTTTAAAGGTAGAAAATTAAATTTCTGAACATTGCATCAATGACACAGTAGCTGAAAAATTTCTGAACATTGCATCAATGACACAATAGCTGAAAAATGAACAGTGGAAGAAATAACATACATACACAAGGATTTCTCCTTGTAATTAGCTTTTCATTCCTTTGATCAAAGCTTACAAGGTGACCCCCTCAGCCTGCTTTTGACCAGCAGCTGTACGGTCATTAAATCTCCCAGATCTGAAGTGTGTGGCCTATGTGAGAAAGGGAAAGGCTACAACAATATGGCCTGCTCTTTTTTACCTGTTCTAAATAGCAAATCACTCTCTCTCCTTTCAACTCTGAACCACACTTAAGCAACCACAGAAGATAAAGTACGCAATGCAAATCTGAATGTGTATGACTTGTGCATGGAAAATACTGCTATAGCAGTGTACAGTTTGTTGTGTGATCTATGTACTTGTTGGTCACTTCAACAATCTGCTCTTATCCTCCTTGAATGCACTCTACCCTTTTCCGTCTCTCTTGCTCTCTTCTTATATGAGATCAACTTCTCCTATCTTGTCCTCTTTATGCTTTGAAAGAAGATAACTATTCTCTTCAATCCTAGCTCCCACCTATCTCAATCATGAGATGCACGGCTAAGATTAAATCCCAATCTAAGTCACTAATGTTCTAGAACTTCTAGAACATTTCATTTAGATTCCTAAGACTAGTTGACTTCAAAACATTAGACTTTCACTTTTATTTTATTTATCAATTGAAATTATAAGATGGAATTATTTCCCACTATTCCTAAGTGGTTACTAAAGAAATGTCTTGAACCACTTCCCACACGTTCACACTAAACATGTGCAAGAAGTTCCTGCTCGAGTTACATTTCTCAACATATCTATACCTTAGGTTATAGTCTTTATCCTAGGTAACATGTTCTTAGTTATGTTTTAGGGTTATGGTTCTAATATTCTTGATTAGGTACCATTTAGTGTTATATGGTGGTTATCATTATTGTACATTATTATGTGAATACAATTAATTGGTTTCTAGCCTTTTCCACCATTTCTTTGTCTCATTCTTCTTGTTCTTTATATTCTTTCATTTGCATCCTAGCGGAAGATAGCTGTAAGCTGAGATGTCAAGTTTGATGAGGATGCAGGGTCCTTTAAGTCTCAAGAGTCTCCAATAGAGATTGAGGAGGTAGAGAAGCTTGTTGCCCCAAAAGTTGATTCAAAGATTCCAGATAAACTAGAGTTAGATCAGTCCTAGTGTGTAGAAAAATCAGACCCCAACCCGGTTTCAAGTCTCAATAAGACACTTCATAGTTTAATGCCCAAGCCACATTGCATTTTCTGCTGCAAATTAGTTAGCATAAAATAAATAACTCATAACAGGAAACACATGAAGTCTGCTACAACCAATAACCAGAAATAAATGCACACCCAGAAATATAGACACAGATTTTGGTCAAACAAGATCCTGGAAAAACCCGCAAGGGGGAAACTAGTGAGAGAGGGGCTTTTAATATTTTCTGAGCTGAGAGAAATATTGTCTTTTACAGCAGAATAGTTATCAGCAAAATACACAAACTTATCTCAAGAATGTGCCTAGCAACTTCCTTGAAAACAGAGCCAAACTTCCTTGAAATTCGTGCCCCGAAAATCAGTACTGTATGGACATCGTTTATCATGCCTTTGGCTGTACGAACTGTACGGATTCTGCCCAGAAATTTGTGCCCAGTAAGCTGTCTCGATTTCTGTGTCAAAGCTGCTGTACGCCAACCTTGAAACTCGTGATAACCTGCCTCAGAAATATGCTGTATGAATTTCTTGAATTCTGTGCCTTCAAACTGCTGTATGACCTCCTCAAAATTCCGTACTGTACGGCCTCTTTAATGCTAAAGATTGTTCTTCGATTTGCGTGCCTGCTCATGCATTGGAATGCGTGCCCTTAGCAGCAAAACTTGCCTCCTTTCTCTGCTTGACTCTCTCTCACATTCACTCTCCAAAATTCATGAAGAATGCCAAAGATGGGGCGCCTCCTTTCCCTAATTTGACTCAATGAGGGAAGATGAAGAGTCTCATGATCCAACGGTGGAGATGAGATTAGATCAATGGTGGTGATTAAAAGTCTCTTTAGACACCCACTTCATGAAATTTTGCTTAAGTCACTTTTAACTTAATTTCACATAAAGTTAATTCACTAGGGACCACATTTGACACTTTCTCACCCCTAGGCGCCTAAGTTGTGAGAAACACTTGTTCTTGGTACTTTTTAATTATTTAACATTCCCTTTTACCGAGGAAAGTGTTCCTCACCACTCCCAACTTGTCTCTGAAGGGTACAAACTTGCCTCTTCCCAAAGCCTTAGTGAGGATGTCCGTTACCTGCTCATCAGTGGATATAAACTCTAGTTCAACTGCCCATCTCTGAACATAGTCCCGGATGAAGTGTTATCTAATCTCGATGTGTTTGGATCTGTCATGAAAAACTAGATTCTTAGAGAGTTTTATGCAACTCTGATTGTCACAGTAAATCACTGTGGGCCTCAACTGCACACCAAATATCCCAACCAATAACTTGCGAAGCCATATGGCCTCACAACTGGCTTGTCTGACTGCCATATACTCGACCTCTGCAGAACTCAAAGCGATTGACTTTTGTTTCCAACTGAACCAAGACACAACTGCTGAGCCCAATCCAAAGCAACAACCTGAGTACTCTTCCTGTCAACGACACATCATGCCCAATCTGAGTCTGTGTGGCCAATCAATCCGACTCCATCCCCTCTCTCATAGTCCAAGCCATAATCCACCGTACCCTTAAGGTATTTGAGCACATGTTTTGCTGCCACCCAATGCACTCTTCGAGGCTCCACCATAAACTGACTGAGAGTGTTGACAACAAAACAAAGATCTGGTCTGGTGTTGACCAGATACATCAATGAACCAATCAATCGACGATACATCGTGGGATCAACCAATTCTGACTTAGAAGAATGGAGCTTCTTCCAGTTGGTTATCATGGGTGTGTACATGGGCCTACAATCCTCCATCTGGAATCTCCTCAGAATGTCAACAACATATCTGCCTTGTCCTAGAAAGATATGTCCTAGCTCTTACCAAACCTCAAATCCCAAGAAATAGCGCATCAGTCCAATGTCTTTCATCTCGAACTCTGAAGCAAGACTCTCCTTACAACCAACCATCAGTCTCTTTGCCCCTGTAATGAAGAGATCATCCACATACAACAAAAGAATGAGAGGATCCTCCCCAACCACAATGAAATAAAGGTTGGGATCCGCCTCACTCTTCTCGAAACCCATCTGCTGCAAGTATGTATCAATCCTTGAATACCAAGCTCTAGGAGCTTGCTTCAGTCCATACAAAGCCTTCTTTAGTGTGCACACATGATAATCTCTCCCATGCACCTCAAATCCTTGTGGCTGCTCTATGTACACCTCCTCCTGTACGAGACCATTTAGAAATGCAGTCTTCACGTCCATCTGATATATCTTCCAACCCATCTCTGCTGTAATGGAGATCACTGCCTTGGTCGAGGTATATCTAGCAACTAGAGCGAAGGTCTCATCATAATCTACTCCCTCTACCTGTGAGAACCCTCGAGCCACAAACTGAGCCTTGCACTTCTCAATGCTGCCATCAACAACATACTTGATTTTGTAGAGCCACCTGGAAGTCACCACTGACTTCCCCTTAGGTCTCAGAACCACCTCCCAAAGATCATTCTTCATGATGGGATTGTACTCTTCCACCATGGCATCCTTCCAGACCTGCTGCCTCCTCAAAGGTGGAAGGCTCAGACTCAATGATGCTGCTCACCATCGCTAAATAGTTGCAAAATATCTCTGGAGGTTTACTCTCCCTCACAGTCTTCCCAAGATTCCCCACAAATCCCTGAGCTTCCTTCAAGGTGTCTTGTAGCCATTTAGACTGCCTCTTCCATGAAGTAACACCCTGTGGAGGGGACTCCTCCTCCTCAATCCCACCACCTAAAGACTAAGTACCCGAAGATGATGATCCTAAGGTCGTCTGAGAACCAGGAGATTGAGAAACAATACCCTTTGAACTGGTAACCCGAGGACTAGTAATCTGTGACCCCGTCACTTGTGGACTAGTAGCCCCTGAAGTAGGTGGTACAGAACTCTGTGACACAGTACTCTGCGATGGACTCACCTGAATCTGAGGAGTCTGCTGCTCCCCCTGCTCAACATCCAATGACCTCCTAAAGGCTCTATCCTCCTCAAATCTCACATCTCATCGCACAACTGTCTTCCTCAAAGAGCGGATGTATATGCGGTAAGCCTTTGAAGTCTTGCTATACCCAACAAAGATGCCCTTCTTTGTCGTGGTTTCTAGCTTTTTCGTCTTCTCAGAAGGGACATGTGAATATGTAAGGCATCCAAAAATCCCAAAGTGCCCAACATCAAGCTTCTTCCCAAAGAAAGCCTCCTCAAGAGTCTTATCCCCCAAGACTCTGTGTGGACTCTTGTTCTGCAGATAAACTGCAGTGTTGCATGCCTCAGCCCAAAGAAAGAGCGGTAGTCCCTGATCATGTAACATGGCTCTCGTAGCCCCAACAATGTTCATGTTCTTCCTCTCAACAACCCCATTCTGCTGCGGGTTGTAGTAACAATCAATTCTCTCTTAATTCCTTCTCTTGCACAGAAGTCATTGAACTCACTGGAGGTATACTCACCCCCATTGTTTGATCTCAACACTTCGATTTTCTTCTCTGTTTGGTTCTCTAGAAGAGCTTTGAGCTCTTGGAATCGCCTGAAGACCTGTCCTTTGGTCCTCATGAAGAAAATCCAAGACTTCCTGGAGAAGTCATCAACGAAAATGACATAATACTCAAAACCACTCAAAGATGCAGAAGACATAGGACCACATACATCGGAATGAATCAGATCAAGAATACTTGATACTCTGCAGTCATTGCTTGGAAAAGTAGTCTTGGTGTACTTTCCCAGTGCACACCTCCTGGTGCTCTGTACTGAACTCTGGCACTCCAGTCACAATCTCTCTCAATATCCTTAGAGCCCCATGATGCAAATGGGTCATCCTCCTATGCCATAACTCACAAAGGTCACTGGTGTTGGTACTATGCATCAATGCTTTAGCTTGCTGAAACATGAGCTTGTACAACTTCTCATGTCGGATCCCAATCACTTTGGCCGAAGTGACACTGGATCCCTTAGGATACAAGAACACATGCCCATCACGAAACAACACCTCATATCCCCTATCCTCAACAATGGAAACTGAAATTAAGTTCTTCTTCAAGCCCGAAACATTTAGGACATCTCTCAACAACATGGGAGGTAGAGACCAAGGCTGTTGGGAGCGGGGAGCAGGAGCGAGAGCGTCGATTTTCAAAAATTTCCAGGAGCGAGTTTTTTTGATGCATATATATATATATATAAAACATGCAAAATGTTGAGTCAATTGCAAAAAACATGAAAACATAAACATAAGATCATTTAACTAATTGATTAGTGATGATCATTAAAGCATCAACCATTTAGTACACATATAACATCAATCATAAACATTTGTCAAGCAGATGACTCCACCAGTGGTGAGGCAGGCGGCCCCACCAAGTATTAGCTCAAAAGGAGCTAGATTTCAGAGGGAGTCAACCCTTAGGATCTAGTAGGGAGGAGAAACCTCCAGTACAGTCCATAGGAGATCAAACTTCAGAAGAAGTCAAACAGATGTAGCGGAAGCAGGTGGCTTCGGAGATCGTATAGACTCAGAGGGAGTCAAGCTTCAGAGGGAGCATGCAGATTTAGAGTGAGCCTGATCTCAGAGAGAGTCGGTGGCTTAGAGACTTTCATTCAGAAAGTATTCCTTCTCATATTCAGATAGGAGAGAGAGACGTCTCCCAGGATTGACAGATAGGTGCCATGAGTTGAGGAGGCTAGATCGAAGCTTCAGAGGCTTCTAGGAGATGTGAGATCTCCTGGGAGGATTCCCTTGTCTCGATAGACCTTGCTGCAGTGACAAAGGAGGCAACCAGTTAGAAGGACTGGGATATAGATTTTGCGTCAGTTCCAGAAACCACACATGTTTTCCAGCTATGTGGCGTTGATGAGCAACATCATTGATTTAGAGCCTTTCACCATTGAAGAAGCTGTTGAGAAGCAGGAATGGAAGGATGCCATGATGGAGGAGTATCAGTCCATCATGAAGAATGATGTGTGAGAGGTGGTTCCGAGACCAGAAGGGAAGTGAGTAGTGACTTCCAAGTTGATCTACAAGATCAAGCATGCTGCAGATGGCGGCATAGAAATGTACAAAGCTTGATTTGTGGCCTGAGGATTCTCCCAGCAAGAGGGAGAAGATTATGACGAGACATTTGCTACAGTAGCCAGAAGAAGTGTACATAGAGCAACCACAAGATACATGAGAAGGAGTCTCATGTATGTAGATTAAAGAAGGCTTTGTACGGGCCTAAGCAGGCACCCATGACATGATATGCCAGATGAGACGGTTATTTGATGAGCTCGGGAATAATTGCGCATTGATCCTACATGTGGATGACTTGTTTCTGACAGGAGATGAGAAGCTCATATTTGGGTGCAAGAGGGAGCTCGTTTCAAAGTTCGAGATGAAGGATCTAGGTTTGATTTGCATTACTTCTTGGGATTGGAAAGTGCGGCAGAGATCATATGAGATTTTCCTTAGCCAAGGAAAATATACTGTTGAGATCCTGAAGAAATTCGAGATGATGGACTGCAAGTCCATGACCACACCTATGACGATAAATCTGAAGCTCTTGAGTGACAAATCTTTGGATTTGGTGGATCCCACGATGTACAGACAGTTGATTGGATCCTTGATGTACCTGGTTAACACCAGGCCAGGCATATGCTTTGTAGTGAATACCTTGAGTCAACACATGGTTGAATCTAGACATGTACATTGAATGGCAGCAAAGCATATGTTGAGGTACCTTCATGGTACGATTGGATATGGATTGAGATATGTCTCGAGTGGAGATGTAAAGCTGCAGGGATATACTGTCTCTGACTGGGCAGGGAGTGCAGTGGATCATAAGAGTACTTCCAGATGTTGCTTCAGTTTGGGATCAGGCATGATCTCATGGTTGAGCAGGAAGCAGACATCAATGGCACTCAATACTTCAGAAGCAGAGTATATCGCAGCAAACGTGGCAAGCTGTGAAGCAGTGTGGCTCCAAAAGTTGCTAGCTGGGATATTTGATCTCGAATTGGACCCAACTTTGATACATTGTGACAATCAAAGTTGGGTGAAGCTTACTGAGAACCATCTATTCCATGACAGGTCTAAGCATATAGAGATCAAATATCATTACATGCGGGGACATGGTGCAGAGAGGAGCTGTGAAGCTCCAGTACATATCCACGGACGAGCAAATAGCGAACATTCTCACCAAGCCCTTGTCAAGAGTGAAGTATGAGTACTTTAGGGACAAGCTTGAAGTGCTGCGGAATGTCCACCCTCGTTGAGAGGGAGGTGTGTTGTTTCTTCTCATGTCGACTAACCCCTCTGGCCAAGGGTTCCTTGGATCAATCACGTGAGGTGACTAAGGGGGTAATGCATTGTCGGACCTGTTGAGAGAAGAAACATCACACACGTAGTCACAAGACTATGGTGGAGGATGTGTGACTCTGGACAATAGCTGTGTGCTACTTTGGTGGATGTGTTCCACTGGCAGAGGTTGTGTGACTTCGGACAGTAGCTGTGTGCTACTTCGGTGGTTGTGTACCACTGGCGGAGACTATGTGTCTCTGCATAGTAGTTGTGTTCCACTACAGTGGATGTGTTCCACTAGCGTACGCTGTGTGCTACTTCGGTGGTTGTGTACTACTGGCGGAGACTGTGTGTCTCTAGATAGTAGCTGTGTGCTACTACAGTGGATGTGTTCCACTGGCGGAGGCTGTGTGACTCCGGACAATAGCTGTGTGCTACTTAGGTGGTTGTGTACCACTGGCGGAGACTCTGTGTGTCTCTGGACAGTAGCTGTGTGCTACTATAGTGGATGTGTTCCACTGGCGGTGATTGTGTGTCACTAGACAGTAGTTGTGTACTACTTGGCAGCAATTGTGATCTACTGGATGACAGTGTAGTAGCTGTGTGCTACTAGCTGATTGTCATGGAGATTACCAGATCGTTTGGATGTAGCTGTGTGTGCTACCGTTTGATCGTAGAGACTGTGCCTGATGATTCGAGCTACCAAAGGCATTGTAGCAACCATGTGCCTGCTAGCAGATTGTAGAGTAGTCAGTGGACTACCAGATGAAAACATCGTGAAAGATGCCTCCCTATCTAAGAGGGAGTGATGATGTTTTGGTAGCTGTGGGAGGATCTTTCCCTCCTAGATGACCTTTCTTAGATGTGGAGAAGATTCCGGAAGTAAGAGATCCATTGGACAGATGTTGAAATACCCTAGAAGAGAAGTCGGCCCTGAAGAATAAAGTATAATGAAAAGACACCTTCTCAGAAGAGAAGTCGACCCAGCTAGAAAGACAAGAAGACTATAAATAAGGAAGCGCCTTAGCTCATTTGTTCATTCACTCACACTCTCCCAGCTACACAGAAGCAAGGTGCAAGTTTGGAGAAGGAGACACAATTGCTGTAGTGACTCAATTTCTTCTCGTTCAGTCTTTTGGTATCTCTCTCTTGTGCGCTCCTCCTCAAGGAGGTGCGCTACCTTTGTATGGTGTTGTTGCTGCAGCTGGGGTGGTATTTCTGGTTGAGCTAGCACTTGTGCTAGGGTTTATCTGATTGGACTTGCTTTATGAACAAAATCTATTTAAGAAAGGTTGCTGGGTTTTTCCCCCATTTGGGGTTTTCCCAAGATAAATCTTGTGTTCTTTTTGTCTTTTGTTTATGTTGCTACTGCTCAGTACATGATATATATATGTTAATGATAACGAAGTAAAAGAACACTAGTAACTCTAATGCTCTGTAAATAAGGAAAATCCAACAACACTGAGAGTAAATTTACTGGCAGCTCTGGAACAAACAAAACCTCGACCAACTCTAGAAAACCTCTTGGCTCTAGCTGGAATCTCACGCATCCAACCCCTTTCACTGCATGTCTGGTGCTAGCCCCACAACCCACATAGCAGTCTGAGTCTATCTCTAAAAAACTGAGGAACACAGACCTAATTCTCGTCATATGCCGAGATGCACCACTGTCCACAAACCACACTCCAATGTCCCCAAACTCTACATTACCATTGCTTGAAAGGTCAGTAATCAAAGAAAATTCCCTCTCGAATTTCTCAGTGAACTCAACAACCTCAACTGATGTTGATACCTTTGGCTTCTACTTCTTCTTCTTCTTGTTTGGACATTAATGTGTAGTGGATAAGTGTGGACCATAATGCTGAAGTAGGCTGGAGAACCAGGGTCCCATGTAGAAGTGCTAGCCACCATGTTGAAGTCGTCCAACCGCCCCTGTAAACCTGGGTCCCATGTTCAAGTCCTCATGTGGACTCCACGCTGAAGATATCAGAACTCAATAGCCAGCTGAAAATGATGCTCCCAAGATTGATACTGGTCATGTGGATCCAAATATGTAGAGCTGACCAAAAAATCATCCACTAGTACTGGAGAATCAGAAGATTGAAGAAGAGTATGCATAGAGGGTTTTTGACTGCTCTCCACGATGTGCTCTACATAAGGTGGGGTAGAATCATCAAAGAGAAGATGAAAGTAGTTGTCATCCCAGAAATGACAACTATCCATATACCAATCATCACAAGTGGCCTCAAAATGATACCAAGCATATTCTTCTTGATTATATTTTGCCTTGATGTCCTCCATAAGATATCTCTCTTCTATTTTAGCTACGGTCCCTTGAAGATTTCGACAACTGTCCTTGATGTCTTGCAGACCGTCCTTCATGTCTTGTAGATCGTCCTTGATGGCTTGTAGATCATCCCTCGTACCTCGGAGGATTGGAGAGACAAATTTTTCAATGCATGGCGTATCCATTGGAGGCACCCTCTATAATATACCAAAAGAAAGATCTGAAAATATTCTATCCAATGGCATTGATTTAACACCAATATGAGCACCCTGTCAAAAATTATGAGCTCTGCAGTCTCTTGCAGCCATCACAGAAAAAATCTGAAAAATTACCGATTTTAAATCAGCCATATATTCACTTTTGGAGCTCTGCTTCAGACGTTTTTTTTTAAGAAATTGGCCAATTTGCGAGAGGAACTCAGATCTGCAATTTGTTTGGGAAAATTTCGGCACCAATTGCTACAGAAATTGGCAAAATTGCGCGGTTGTTTGTGGAAAAACCTTGAAAAATTGCTGATTTTAAATCAGTGAGATCGGAAGAGCCCTCGGAGGATTGGAGAGACAAATTTTTCAATGCATGGCGTATCCATTGGAGGCACCCTCTATAATATACCAAAAGAAAGATCTGAAAATATTCTATCCAATGGCATTGATTTAACACCAATATGAGCACCCTGTCAAAAATTATGAGCTCTGCAGTCTCTTGCAGCCATCACAGAAAAAATCTGAAAAATTACCGATTTTAAATCAGCCATATATTCACTTTTGGAGCTCTGCTTCAGACGTTTTTTTTTAAGAAATTGGCCAATTTGCGAGAGGAACTCAGATCTGCAATTTGTTTGGGAAAATTTCGGCACCAATTGCTACAGAAATTGGCAAAATTGCGCGGTTGTTTGTGGAAAAACCTTGAAAAATTGCTGATTTTAAATCAACGATTTCTTGGCCTTCTGAACTCCGATTTGGACGATTTTTGTTTTTTCCAAGAGGAACTCAGATCTACAACTAGTTTCATCAAATTCTGGATAGAAAACTACAGGAATTGACCTGAGTTTCACGGCCCTCTTTTTCTTTGTCTTTGAAGCCTTGCAAAAAAAAAAAAAAATTCTCTTTTTTTCTTGGCCGAAGAAAGACGGCCCTCTTTTTCTTTGTCTTTGAAGCCTTGCAAAAATAAAAAAAATTCTCTTTTTTTCTTGGCCGAAGAAAGTGCTCTGATACCATTTGTTAAGTATAAGAGATCTGAATAACAAACCACCACACAAGATCTAGAGAACAATATAGGAAGTCTCTTTTATTATTATAGAAACCCTTAGGGTATGGAAACACCCTACAATCGATCCTTTTAAGGAAAGGATCCACTCTTGATCACTTGCCTCTTAAAGGGGGCAACCTTCTAATGAGCTACTCTCCAAATACAATACTTCTCAAAATGCCCATTACATTGTTTACACCCCTTTATATAGTGCTACCTACCACCTA